>JAYESA010000010.1:30610582-30759779 GCA_036927795.1 Iris macrosiphon
ATCATAGATCGAGTATGGTACGGGTGCGATGCACTCCACGTGTTTGATGGATTGTTCCATGCTATTTTTAGTAAAGTGTATAGTTAATTGAGCCTTGATATATATATATATATATATATATATATGTATATATATATATATATGTATATATATATATATATATATGTATATATATATATATATATGTATATATATGTATATATGTATATATATGTATATATATATATATATATATATATATATATATATATATATATATATATATATATATATATATATATATATATATATATGTATATTTATGTATTTGATATATATTCATTGGGTTATGATTTATATTAAAGTGTATCATAAGCTATGCTATGTATTTCTTAGTGTCTGATATTAGTGTTCAGTCGTGGGAGTCTTTAGGAGTATAGTTGGAGTGTTGTGTTTATATATATATATATATATATATATATATATATATATATATATATATATATATATATATATATATATATGGTTTGAGTTTAGGAGTATCCAGCATGGGGGGATCTGTTTTGAGTGTGAACACTGTGGTTGACAGTTGGTAGTTGTGGACTGTTGGTACCCGATTGTTGGAGGGTCCGCTAACCAGTGTTGCAAGGGGGGCTCGAGGAGCATTCAGAGCAGCAGTTGGCAGTGAGGAAGGGGTTCTGGGAGCTGTTGTTATCTACTGCAACAGAGATGGGGGTTAGACACTGCCACAGAGAATGGGAGTTAGCTACTGCAACAGAGATTGAGGGACAGGAGGAGAGGTGTACTGCCGTCACCAGCAGTTGCTCATAAGAGCATATCAACATGTGGGAAGACTGATGATTAACAACATGTGGAAGTATGAAGCAATGAAGGGTGTATGCATATGCAGAAGTGGGTTGTAGAGTATAAGTGTAAGTGTTATGTTCTCAGTTGGAAGTAAGATAGGTAGTGGACTGTTGGCCTGTGTGTGGTAATGCACAGCAATTGGAAGTGATGGTGTGTGTATTGCACATGTGTGTGCATGTATAAAGAGAGTGTGGGAGTTTTAGTGTGTGCTTGTGTGGTGCTAGAAGTATGGGTGAGCAGTAGCTTTAGGTAGTGTATGGGACTGGAGTATCATGGGAGATGGGGTTAGATGTGGTTCATGAGGGAGTATCAATGGTTAGTGCACTGCACTGTGAAGTATCACTAGAGGAAGTTGCACATTGGTGCATTCTACAATAGTGAAGAAGACGGCACAGTTGCAACATGTGGGTATGCAGTCCAAGCATGGACTTGAGGGTATCACTGTTGGTATAGGAAGTTATGGGTTAGAGTTAGGAGAGAATGACACGCCCCGATCTCCCGCAGGAATCAGCCGTCCCCGATCGGCACGAATCACCGTGCCAGCACTCCCGCGGGGCGATCTTTCCCATCTAGACGTGATGTCGCACGAGCACAAGCTGCGCCCGTGCAAGGCCATAATCCGAATAGTCGGTAAAATAACTAAGCCACGGAGTCGCACGGATAGTCCGAATGCAGCAGAATAAGAAACGAACAAACGATTGGTAACAAATTCACAGAGTCGTTAATAGCGGAAGCATTGAATAACAAGAGTATGGAAGTAAAACAAACACTTTATTAATATTGAATCAGTGTTACAAGCGGCGCTAGGCCGAGATTACAAGTCGCTCAAGTCCTCTCTCGAAACAATAAAAGCGTGCCAAGTGGCTACAATTATGGAATGATACATAGGCGATGTTCCAACATTATGTCTTGTATATCTGCTTCAATTTCGGACGCAATGTTCCAAGGCTGTAGAGCGAACTCCATGCCTTAGTTCGCACGAAGGGGGTTTCTGCACCGAACGAGGTTCTTCCGCACCCTGCAAGCAATCTGGTGGGTTATCAGTACATGAATGAACTGGTGGGGAGGCTTCTCGCCCGCTCGAAAAATCCAAATACGTTATATAGGTTTCGTGCACCATCTATTAAGTTATCTTTCTAGTCTTTCGTTATGATCAGTTTCATAGCATAATGAAAAGTCTAACTCATGTGGTGATGCGCCTTACGATACAAGAGTAACACGGCGAGACCTACCAACTTACCGCCCATCCATCCTTGTCCAAGGTAAACCAAGTTAAACCAAGCACGAGTATATTTATTGAAATCCAGGGGCAATCACATAAGAGAACACGAGTGTCACGAGCGAGGTTTTGTTTCAGGTGCATGAGTTACATGAATACTCAGGTGTGTTGCAGAAGATGTTCGAGTGTTCAAATATGTACACTCGTATCCGTTCAGGTGTTCCAGGATGCGATACAATATCTCGCACACGGATTGCCGCTAAGCGAGGATGACTTATCTATATGAACAGGAGGGTCGCTGGCGATACAAGCCATTTGGACAAGTCTCTTGATGGAAATGGGTATAGCGCTAAAAAACTCGAGGCACACACCATCCCGCCGGAACAGGAGAGACCCGGACTCTTTTGACGGTAATGGTGTAGTGCTAAAAACTTGAGGCACATACACCATCCCTCCAAAGCTCCAGGAGTCCCCATATGATTCCTCCCAGGCCGCCACGATCCCGGTGCCCTGGGATCGTCCAAGGAATCCACGATACCTCGTGCACGAGTTGTCCGCGATCATGCAAGTCTTGGGTTTCAGATTCACGGGATTCATGTCAGGACATGATAATTATTGATTCACTTAACCATTGGATGGTGCGTAGTCTCTTGGGCGGAGATGGGTGTAGCAATAAGGGCACATACACCATCTCACCTGCTCGAGAGAGACTACCAAGGATCCGAATACCTGAATGAGTCTTGCTCCATGAGCGGTGATTCTTGCTTTACTTGACATGATGCAATCCCCTGGTTCAAAATTTTCCTTGGCGACCTAACGGCCCCGAATACTTTCAGGTTCATACTTGCATTGAACGACTATTTGTTAGTCTTCTGGGGAACTTAGATGAATGAAAGGCAAGATAGTGTTACCGGGGTCGTGGCATGAAATATGTGACAAGCATTGAAATGAGACAACGAGTACAAGCTACAATGTAAGTAGGCAAGCGTTCATTTATATGAAACATAAGCATTTACGTTAGCACGGGTCTAAGGGGGATAGTACGAGGAGTAAAATCGTACATGAACATATCGAGCGACATAATACATAAGGCAAGCAGTGTAAACATGTGAAGCAGTGCACTACGAAGAATATATAATGATCTACTCGAGGCATAGCGGGGTCTACTTGCACGAAGTTAAGTTAGAATGCGAGGGTCCAACTATAAGCCAAGTTTTATTTCCATGTTCTAATACAAGCAATTCAAGATGTGATTATTCCCTTAGCTAGGTGCTTTGTATTCTTTGTTAGCATGCAGGGGTAATTCACCTAGCGACTAGCATGTATCGTCCATATTTTAAGTGTGTTGGCTAAGCAAAGACAAGTTCATCGTAGCCAACCACCTTAGCGATGATTCGTCTCGGTCGAGCGATACTCCGAGCGAGCCTTTGAAAGTGTAAGTCTGAACTCCTGAAATGCCAAGTCTGGAAATCCTTTGCCTCAAACGAGTTTTCTCGCTGAGCAAAATGGGTCGGGTCGTTGCACTTGCGCCGTTTGAATCGGCACTCCGCTTGAACGGAATGGGTCGTTACAGAGATGTTCGTGGTCAGTTGGTTAGTTAAAATTACTAAGTCAGTTAGTTATACATGTTAGTTATTAGTTGAGTTGTAATAATCGATAATAAGTATCAATGGCTAATTAGTTGTACATGTTAGTGTGTAGTTAGACTTGATGTTACTGTTGAATTAAGTTGGTATGTTGGGTAGGTATATTGTTAGTGTATTAATATATGATAGGTATATAAGTTATGTTGGTTATGTTTTGTAGTACTGTGTTAATAAGATATTGATGGTTAGTTGAGTATTGAGTTAGATACCTTAGCTAGTTAATAGGTTGAGAACTTGGTGGTTAATGATTAGTGAACTTGGTGTTAGTTATATATGTTAAGTATTAGTGAGATATTGAATGTTAGTATTAATATGGTTAGATATTAGTATTACCTTGAGATACACCAAGGTAATAAGTGAGGGTGTGGTATCATGGGGTATTGGTATTGAATGCCAAGAGGGTAACTAAGTATGATTCCAAGATGGCTCAAAGCCAAGGTATTCACATAGTGTTACTATTAACTAAGGATGGCTAGTGTATAATATATTGTACTATTGGTGTATTGTGTGATACTATATAGTATGGATACTCGAGTATCCTAATATAACTAGTATAGCCTAGATACATAGTGTATGGACCCAATATCCTAGAGATGGACTCATACAACCTAGAAATAGCTAGTTTCACTAGTTTGACCTAGAGTTGACCTAGTTTGACTATTTTGACTTAGAATCGACCTAGTAACCTAGAAATTGACTAGTTTAACTTGTTATTATTTCAAAACCTTGTATTGGTGCAATATTCTATATTTAGGTCTTCGAGGCACCATTCTAGATACGGATTGATACTTCATCTCGGATTCCAGGCGAGTACATTCTCTGATAATATCTATTATTTAATAATTTATATGATTCTGGTCTATATTATTATTTTACCTGATTTTTCGATATTATGGATACACGAATTAGTATTATATGAATTCACTCTCTTGCGACACGTGCATCATACTTGTCCGGCCTCTACTTCAAGAATATTTACTGGCATCACATCAGGACTCACTTACTGGCATCACTTACTTTATCGGATTGGCCTCGTACTTGATTTGCGTGTCGGGACTTAGATTCATTCATACTAGTAGGGCGGGAAAATACTTGAGTAGACATGTAAACATTCCCAAAAGTCTGGAATCACCCCCTACAGGTCTAATCATGAATGATAGTAGTCACACATCTCACGTGCGATGACCCGTATTACCCCTAGCCGTTTACATGTCGAAAGCGATATTTCAAAACACACTAGTCTAGTTACATTCTTGTTGGCTTCATATTACACTTGCTGGACTCATATCATATCTGTTTAGTTTAGTTCTTCTTTATTTACAGTCATTATTGCCATACTCTCTAGTTCACCATATTTACCTTCATTGCTCTTTAGATAGATGTTGCTTTATTTCATTCTTTGATTCATTCTCCTTCCTACTCATCAAGTATCACTTACTATAATTGCTTATTGACTTTGTCAATTAATTGGAACTGCTATTGGGTTATATTCGCTCCATCCTGACTGGATAATATTTTTCAGTGATTATTGTGCTCTCCATTCTGGGATCTCAGAATGGTGCTATAAACTGGACTGCTCTTACTCTGTGGGCTTGAGGTGACTATTGTAGAGATTATTTAGTGTTCCTTTTTCATATCTTGTCTAGTTCCCTTCTTGTAGAATGTTGTTGATTATCCTTCTTGTTCATTCTTCTTTTAGATTATTGTGATTGGGTACATGGTAGTACTGTTTGTACTAATATGATAGATAGATAGATAATGATAACCTAGACAGCGTTCTACCGTCGATGCTGCGGCGTAGGCTGTATGTACCCACGTACTCGTGCCTCTACACCGAGTGCGGGTCGTGACACGTACTCACCTGGCTCTGGTGGTCAGTGAGAAGAGGTATAACCTCCCTGGCTAGGCGGACGGTCTCGATATCAAACCGTGGGAGAAGTGTGGGACAGTGGGCCCAAATGACATGCAACACAGCGTACATAAAAGTTCTGTACGTATCATCGAACATCTCAAAAAAAAATATGGCACAAAAAGATTATGTAGCCATCTAAATCATTGTAACGACAATTTTGAGTAAAGCAAGAATGGAGCTCTAGAAAATTTGCATCGACGAAAGACGTATTTTAATTTATTTAGCGATTAATTAGTAATAGGAAGTAGGAAATCGCAACTATCTTGAATCGATTTTCAATTTTTTATGTCTTTATATTTATGTGTTCTCTTTGAATGTATTGAAGACTGCAAATTATGTTATGTTTTAAAGAATAATTTTATGAGTACTTTTGTGTATCTATATATTCACCTAATATTATGTATAATTATAATTTGTAAGTTGTACATTAATTAGATCAGATTAATTGGATCAAAATACCGTGGCCCAATCAAATTCTAAGCCTGGTTCGATTCAAAATTTCCACTTAGGCTGACCTTGGCCCGTTCCTAACCCAATTCGGTTAGCCCGGACTGGTTGTACACAGGTCATGGGTCAAAGCTGGGTTTATTTGGACTTGGACCAGACACGTCCAATCCAGTCAGAACCGAAATAGGAAAAAAATATGTAACTATATAATTAAGTAAATTAATTACACTAATGGCGGAAAATTAAACAAGGGCTTTTTTTTCTTTTCTTTCTAAAACATGTTTTTTTTTTTTTTTGGGATGAAAATAAGGACTTCTATATAAATTTTACATGTTTTTTTTTAGATGACCAGCGACATGCACGAAATTTTACGCAAGCTGCGTTACATGCCATTTGGGCCCACTGTCCCCACACCTCCTCCACGATTTGATTTCGAGATCTCCGTCCAACCAGAAAGGTTATACCTCTTCTCACTAACCACAAGAATCAGTTGAATTCGAATATAAATTTTACATACTAATTCTTATCATTTTCATAAGAGGAGAATAAAATAGTCTCTTTGTCATTTTTTTTTTCTCGAACATTAATCTCATACTTAAAATAAATCACGGTTGCAACACTATAAGGTCATGTTTGATAAATGGTAAGTATCAGAGGATCAAGACTTGTAATTCAAACAAATGAAAAGTATATGAAATTCTGGTCCTACTTGCAAATTCTAAAATATATTTAGTTAGCAAATAAAGCAAAAAATGAAAGAATGTATAACAATAAAAGTAATATAGGGCTAATTAGAGTTTAGATTCTGAATTTTATAACAGTTTAGAGTTTAACTCATGACATGTCCAATTAGAAAGTTTAGACTCTTAATTTTTATTTTTGGTTTTCATTTTTTCATTATACCCTCATTTTTAACATGTGTTGGTTGTTAACATTGTACTCATGTTAAGGATAAAATGAAAAAAAAAAAAAAATTTAGAATCCAAACTTTCCTACTGGATATGTCAGAATTTTAGATATAAAATCAAGGATCTAAACACTAGTTAGCCAAAAGTAAATAGCAACTAATTTATTAATTAAACATATTTATTAAATACTAATACTTAATATTAAAAATCATTTTACTCATAGTACATAGGAACTAATTAACTTATCTTGAATATTAATTACTTATTAACTGAATAGTTTAATTATTATCTATGCTACTGATATCCTAAAATTAAATACATTAATATTGATATTTTATTAGTTACTTATTAATAATTTTAGCCAAGGTTGTAAAAGGTGCTAGTAATAGGCACCGGACGCCTAGGCTTCCACATTTAAAAAAAAAAAAAAAAAAATCAAAATTGCATAAATAGTCCATAAAATTAAGAAACATATATAGTCGGGAGTCGGACGTCTAGACAGACATCAGACGTTGATTTTTAGAACATTAATATTAGCTTAATAGTTGAACAATATATTTTGCTTAGCTAATTTATTTATCTTTTTTCAGCAAATATTTTTTTTTGTGATACTCGACACAACGTTCGAAACTTTGTGTACGCTGTGTTGTATGTCTTTTGGACCCACTATCTCCAACTTCTATGCACCAATTAAATGAAAAGAATAATACGTCTCCGTGGCTCGATTCATCGATCTTCCGTCACTCAGCCAGAATCTTATATCTCTTTCCGGTAGTCACAAATGGTCTCCGTGGCAGGGTTTCTACTCACACATTTTACACACTTTCTCAAGCAATTGCAAGCAAGCAAGCAAAGGAAATATGAGCTGGTGGCCAGTGGCCACTATTAGAGATGATGATGGTCAATAATCCTTCTACATGGGTCAACATTCTGGCAATGCCAGGGACAGTGTGGTGTGTTGTGGTGTGGCTCCTCCTTTATGCTGCTTACACAGCTGTGATGAGCCAATGTGGGCACAAACTGGGGGTTTGCTGCATCATGACCAGCCAACCCTGTTTTTCTCTTCCACAGACAAAACTATGAAACTATATTAAAGCGTCCTGTTCGTTATGGTTACTTGATCTTTGGAGATTTGGTTGGTGCCAACCAACAACTTAATTCAACATGATTTTAATGCATAAACCTCACTAACTAGATTATAAAAGTTTATTAGAAATATTAAGGTTGTATTTGGTTCGATATCATATAATTGTAATCGTAATAAAATAAAATAAAATTTAAAATGTAATAGAATTACAATTATATTATCATATTTGGTTGAAACATGTAATGTAGTATCAATTGAGTTCAAATATTTCGTTTATCATGTAGTGTAATGGAATAATTATGATTTGTATCATTTTGATAAATATATCCTTGATATTTATTTATTTTGGGTTTTGGTCAACCTTAACATTTATAAAATAAATTAGCAAATATTTTTTTTTAAAAAAATTAAAAAGTTATGGAAACATAAAAATTAAAAAAAAAATTAAATTTTCTATTCAAAAAAAATTAATTAATTCAAAATTCTAAATCCAAAATTTGGACAAAATTCAAAACTAAAAAAAAAGTAATTTAAATATAAAAAAAATCAATTTTAGAAATTTTTTAAAAATTAAAAAAATAATAAACATGTTATAACGTGGGTTACTAAAGGGTTGGATTCCCACTTTGTTTTTAGTCCAACATTGGTTAGAAATTAGTATTATACCTTCATTGGGTTGTATAAATAAGACATTTGCCTCCCACTATGTGATTATACTAATAATAGGTCTTCTCTCATATTTTCTTCTTCCTTTTTCTACGTTTATTCTAACACGTTATCAGCATGAAGCTCTAACGGGAGGAAATAAGCGAGAGCATCTCAGTGAAGCCGTCATTTGCGGATTCTCCACTTCGGTAATAGGTATGGTTATTTATGTTTATTTTTTTCCTGCATATGCATACCCTAGGCGCAGCCTGATGTTGATGTTTATACATCTCTTGGCATACCGTTAGGACAAAAAGAATATTTTTTATCCATTTATCTCACTTCTTTTAGTTAACTCTGATAGCACTCCGATGTTAATCGCATATAGATCTCTCAGAGAGAACTCTGGAGTTATTTTTTATTTATTTATTTCTTTTATATATGTTAATACATTCAGATCAAAACCATCAGAGATTTGATGACCATGACCATGAATTGTTTAGTCTATACATATAAGACTTCTGGAACATCATTGTTCGAAGCATACCATATGTGGTATTTTTGAAAGACTTCTTGAACATAATCATTGTTCGAAGCATACCATGAACATCTAGTGTTTGGTATTTACCTACGACTTCTGGAACATCATTGTTCGAAGCATACCTTGAACAAGATTTGTTTGCTATAAATAGACTTCTGAAACATCATTGTTTGAAGCATACACCATGAACATAAATTATTTTATGATTTACCAAGTTCTTATGTTAACTTGTTATTATTGATCTTGTACAGCACTATGTCGAGCCTCACAAAGCATGATTTCAAGCCTCTAAAATTAGAATGCTAAAACTTTCTCAACTGGAGATTGGATGCTGAATTGCACCTTCAAGCCAAAAGCTTAGGTGACGCAATTGTGGCTGATAAGCCAATATCTGCACAAAATAAAGTGAATGCTTTAATTTTCCTAAGACATCATATTCATGATGATCTCAAGGCTGAGTACTTAACAGTCAAGGACCCATTGGTGCTATGGAATTCTCTATATGAGAGATATGATCACCAGAAAATTATCATACTACAAGGTGCGCTCCATGAATGGCTCAATCTACGTTTTCAAGATTATAAGACAGTTGCAGCATATAATTCAGCTATGTTCAGGATTACTTCACAATTGAAGTTATGTGGTGAAGAAGTGACAGAGCATTTCGTGCTAGAGAAAACATTCACCATATTTTATGCGAATAATATGACCCTACAACAGACGTATAGGGAAAGAAATTTTAAGAAGTATTTCGAAGTCATTGTTGTATTACTCGTGGCCGAGAAAAATAATGAGTTATTAATCAAAAACCACACTAGCAGACCAACTGGGTCTGCACCAATTCCAGCTGAAGTGAATGCGACTAGTGCTCAAAAAAATGTGACCAATACTAGGGGTTAAGAAAATCACAGAGGTAGAGGGCATGGACACCGTGGAAGCCAAAGAAATGGCTACAATCCGGGTCCAAGAAACGATACACAGTTCAAAAATAAGGGATTTAATCCTCAAAGAAATAGTGCCCAAATTTCTAATCCAGCTGCTCCAACTAATATTTGCAAACATTGTGAAAGAGCTGGTCATTGGATGCGAAACTGTCGAACCTCACAAAAAAATTGGACGAGTATGAAGCCTCAAAGGGTGTGGAGAGTAAACTCATGGAGGGTACAACACACATGGATTTTAATGATTTCTTCCAAGATAAGGATGGAAACATAATTTCGGAAGACCAGTTCAACGTCATGATAGGCGAAGTCTATGAATAGTTATTGTATGCTTATCTAAATTTATTTACTTTCTACTTTGGATCAATTGATCATTATATGATGAATAGTCTAGGTAGTTTACTTTCTTTGAAGCAGTTTCATTTATATTTAGATCAAGTTATAATAATTGGCAATATACCTAGTTTAACCATTTAGTAGCATATTAATATATTATTATTTTTTATTTTTGAACGGTATGGACAATGATGATGGCATATGCTTGATAGATAGTGAAACAACTCACACTATATTGAAAACTAGGAAGTTTTTCACAACATATGCCTCAAACACTGCCAAGGTGACCATCATTGTTGGACCCATACAGATTATAGAAGGTTATGGCAAGGCTGATGTTGTGTTGCTAAATGGAACACACTCAGCCATTCGAAATACATTATTCTCTAGTAGACATAATAGAAATCTACTCAGCTTTAGAGATATTCGAATGAACGAATTTCATGTTGAAACCATAAACGATGATAGCAAAGAGTATCTTTGAATCACCTCTAATGTTGGAAGCAATAAGCTTACATTAGAAAATTACAACTTAATCTCCTCGGGGCTATATCACACTACTCTGAAGGCAGTAGAATCTCACCCCTTCACTAGCAAAAGGCTAAAGGATCCAAGAAATCTAATCCTTTGGCAAGACAGATTGGGTCATCCAGGATCGACTATGTTGAGAAAGATCATCAACAATACCAATGGGCATAATTTATCATACCAAAGTCTTTCCTTTCCTACTGAACATTTGTGTGTAGCTTGTTCACAGGGTAAACTTATTACAATACCTTAATTCTCAAAATAGTTTCCGAATCACCACCATTCCTTCAGAGAATACAAGGTGATATTTGCGGACCAATTGATCCTGCTAGCGGACCTTTCAGATATTTTATGGTTCTAATAAATGCTTCTAGTCGATGGTCCAATGTTTTCTTACTCTCATCTAGAAATTTTGCCTTCTCCAAGCTATTTTCTCAGTTGATTAAGCTTAAGATTTATTTTCTGACCAACATGTTAGAACGATTCGACTTGATAATGCAACTGAGTTCACTTTCCGTACTTTTGATGATTATTGTGCTTCCATAGGAATAAAAGTTGAACATGTTGTCTTTCATGTCCATACCCAAAATGGTTTAGCAGATTCCTTGATTAAGCATTTTCAGCACATAGCAAAGCATTTACTCATGTAATCAAACTTACCCGTTTCAGCTTGGGGACATGCCAAATTATATGCTGCTAAATTGATCATTGTTAGGCCAACTGTATATCATGAATTTTTACCATCATAACTTGTGACAGGCCATCAAACTAACATCTCTCATTTGCGTAAATTTGGTTGTGTTGGTTATGTTCCTATTCTCCCTCCTCGGCGCTCTAAAATGAGACCTCAGCGTCGTTTAGGAATTTATATTGGTTTTGATTCGCCCTCAATCATTTGATATTTGGAACCTTTAACTTGTGATATTTTTACTGCTAAGATTCACAGACAACCATTTTGATGAGACTAAATTTTCGTCATTAGGGGAAGATAAGAAAGAAAAGAATGTTCTTACAGAACCATTCGCTCAAATAAATGGCATAAATTATCGTGGGATAATCCCATTCTGTCTCATATAGATCCTCGTACTAATTAATATGAAACTGAGGTACGAAGGATATTGCATCTACAGGAGATTGTAAATCAAATGCCAGATGCAATATTGATGCAGGTAAAGTGACTAAATCACATGTGCCCGCTGCAAATGTGGCAGCTAGAATTGATATTCCCGTAGGGGAAAATAGCGGAGTGTCTATTGAATCTACTGCACGCCAGAAGCGTGGTAGACCTATAGGTTCAAATGACTTAGTCCCTAGAAAGAGAAAATGCCCAAGTAACGCTCTTAAGGGGGTTACACATAACACTCAAGAAGAGGTTATGAATGACAGATCCGTACTCTATGAAAACCCAGAAGAGGTTATTGTCTTAGAAAAGACACAAGCCCAAGAGGAGGCCCAGGTACCTGAAAGCAAAGAGATCTCTATGTTTTATACATATACAAGAGAGGTATAGGATCGCAAAAATATAACAATAGATGCGATATTTTTATTCTTAGTAGCTACTGAAATATCTAAGGGCATTGATGACACTTAACCACGTAGCATCGATGAATGTCGACAAAGAAAAGATTGGCCAAAATGGAATGATGCTATTCAAGCAGAATTGGATTCCCTTAATAAACGTGGAGTGTTCGGACCTATAATACAAACACCAAAAGATGTCAGACCGGTAGGTTACAAGTGGGTGTTTGTAAGGAAGTAAAATGAAAAGAATGAAATTGCTAGATTTAAGGCAAGATTAGTGGCACAAGGGTTTTCTAAGAGACCCATGATTGATTACGAAGAGACGTATTCTCCCGTAATTGATGCAACAACGTTCCGTTTAAGTCTGACAGTTGAAAAAAAGTTGGACATGAGACTTATGGACGTTGTAACAGCCTATCTATATGGTAATTTAGATAGCGATATCTATATGAAAATTCCAGATGGATTTAACCTACACATCTCAAAATCTAAGAACATGCATTCCATAAAGCTAAGACGTTCATTGTATGGTTTGAAATAATCCGGAAGGATGTGGTACAACCGTCTTTGTAAACAACCAGATTTTGCAAGAATTTTAAATTGTAATTTTTCACAATTTTCTGGAATTTTCTGGGAATTTTCTGTAATTAAAATCAGGGTTTTAAATTATTCAATGATTTTTAATTGTTAATAAACAGTATTAAAATATTATAGAAATAATATTTTTGGGTGTAAAATGAAAAACTGGACTTAGGGTAATTTTTCTGGGCCTCAGACCTAATTTTAAATGCCTCAAAACTATTTTTTTATTTATTTAAATAATTAATTAAACTATTTTATTATTATTATTTTTATTTTTGCCTTGGCCCGGCCCGGCCCAGTGGGCCGAGCCCATTAGCAGCCCAGCCCCTTGGCCTAGCGGGTCGGGCGGGTCGGCCATACCCGCACCCGAACCCGACCCGGCCCATCTACCTGGTCACCCCCAACCCCACGTCTCCCTCTCCCCGATCTCCCCGCCGCCGCCGCGTTTTTCGGCCGGCTACCTCGCCTCCCCCTACGCAACCCTCGGCCCACGTCGCCCCGGAGCCTCGGCCTCACCCTCCCCTCCGCCCAGCCTATAAATACCCCGACCTCCTCCTCCTCCCTCATCTTCCCCAAACCGACCACTCGCCGGAACCCTAAAACCCCTACCGGAGCCCTAATACCTCCTCCCTGACCCTCCATCCACCGCCCCGGCACCGTCCTCCTCCCCGCCGTGACCTCCAGCGCAGCCCCGCTCCTCCAGCGCCGACGCCGGCCAGCCCTCTCCAGAACCCCCCCTCCTCCTCCTCTCTCCCCGCGCCGGCTGTTCTCCCCTCCGCCCGGAGCAGCACGCGCCGCCCGAGACCTCGCCGGCCCCTCACCGCCCTGAGTCGCCTCCGCCGCGTCCGCCAACAGGAGACACGGACACAGTGAAGCCCAGCCCTAGGCCGGACACAGCAGGACACGAACTCGCGTGTCGGACACAGGAAAACCCCGGTTTCTCGGGTCCCCTTCAGGTACTCGTAACTTGCACCTCGGATCTCTGTTTTCGATTCTGTAAATTTTTACGCGAAGCCTGTATGACCCTCTCGGTGCCCGGACAAACCGCTCGGGGCATCGCGTCCTGTGGTGATCGCACACCGCGATCCAAAAACAGGAAAAACCAGACCCTGTTTTACCCCGGAACTGAGTACGCCCCGCCAAACGGGACGACTTGGTCGCGCGCGGTCTTCACAGATACGTGCGCACCGTCAATACGGACGTGTGAGATTTTGCGGAAGCTGATTCGGGTGTGCGTGCACACCGGAATCAACGCGTATCCGCGGACATCGCCCCGTATCCGACTTTTCTGCAATTCGCCCTAACTTCGTGCACACTCGTCGGATCGAGACGAAACTTGCGCCATCGGACTCGTAGCGATATGCTGGTCCTGTGGGTCAAGTTTGGTTCGATTCTGAGAACGTTGACGAAATCGCGTGTCGAGGGCCCAACAGGCCCCGCTCGACGGGCGATTTTGTGATCGACTCATCGGAATCCAATTCTGGAAGTTCCGTTGGGTTCGTATTAGCGTTCCTGACCTGTTGACACTAAGTTTGGTGAATTTGGAGACCGTTGACCCGGACACATTTTTCGGTGCAAAGCGGGCCCACATGCGGACCCCGTTTTGATCCGAAACTGCCGTTTTTGCCCTTGTCTCCAAATTGGACCCAAGAACAAGCGTTTCTAGCTATTTGATATCTTCTGAGCATGATGGTAATGTTTATTTCAGCATCCGGACTCATCTCTGGAAATTTTCCCTGAGACATAACTGTAATTGGATCCAAACATCAGGCAAGTACCTGCACTTCAAGTTTATTCTTTATGTTGTGATAATTAATTCCTTGCTCTACTAGCACCATTGGATAATTACACGTAGTGTTAGAACACTGGATTTTCATGTCTTGAATACTGGAGTTCATGTCTTATTTTTCGTGTCGGGTGGAAGAATACTAAGGAGGCATGGAGTTTACCCTTTCCCCTGTATTGTCTAATAGCTGTTGGTACACGACTGTCCATCAGCCGGATCTCGATTATATTATCTAATAGCCATCTATGACGGCCGAATTAGCCTTATAAACCCCTACATGCCAACTATGTATTCTAAAACAAACACAAGTTCACGCAGATAGTTTCTAGTCTTGTTATATTTCTTGCTGACTGTTGTAGTTTCATTTCCTGTCTCATATTAGTCCTGCTTTCTCATATTCCTGTTTATAGCATTAACTCTTAGTATTGTTGTTTCTTGTATGCATATTCTCAACATGATGCTTAGTCAGTTCTTTTCTACTTGTCACAAATATTTAGTTTAAATCTTGTTGTGCATTGTGTACTTTGCTCCTTTCCTGACTGGATCCGTTGTTTTAGGCGATGATGAGAACTTTGCCCCCACCTATTATGGCCCCTGTGAGGCAGCAGGTGATACAGTTGAGAAGCCGGTTCCCACTCAGGAGACTACCTTTGAGGAGTAGTCAACCAGTTAGCTAGTATTTCCTTTCAGCATGATACTCGGGTTTGTCCCCGATCTATCTTCTGGCTTTGTATTAACTGTGGATTTGGTTGTTACAGATTAAATATTATGAAATCCCAGCATTCTTATTCCTGTGATTATTCTTGCCTGTTTATTATTGTGGATGAGATAGATATTTAGTGATCCCAGAAAATGACCTAGACAGCGTACTACCGCCGATACTGCGGCGTAGGCTGGACGTACCCACGTACTCGTGTCCGAATATCCGGGTGCGGGTCGTGACACGTTTTTGTGGTGGCCCATGCAGGTCAACGACTAAATTGTTCGGTTTCAACTTAGGGACCGAACAGGCCTGCAATAAGATTGAGGATTTTAGGAAAAGCTCATCCACCTGATTGAATCGTTCTTGATATTCATATCGCCTTCGAATCATTTTATTGACTTGCATCCTGCCTTGATTCCTGTGCGCCTTTTATCGTTTATTTTTGGCTGCAGAGTAAAGGATCTACCAGCAAGCGGCGAGGTTCCTACAAGATCACCACGAGATGCTCTACCCGCATGACCGTGGAGAACGCGCAGATTCTTGGAGTAGCTAATGCACGTAAGTGATTGTAGATACCGTTCCTAGTATTGTTTAGCTCGTGCCTATTGGTTCGTGACCTCAGCCCCAACCTAGTAATTTTGAACTTGCTAATAACCTGGAATGCTTTTATATTTGATAACTGTAGAGATTGTAGATTCTTTTGTTATTGTGCTTATTGTAGGTTGTTTTGTGAACTTAAATAATTTGTACCTCCTTTCATCATCATCTAGCGCACTTAAATTTTGATGTACTTAACTTATGCTGCTATTCTATAGCCTAGTTTTGCAAGCTTACTCTTTATCGAGCTTGTTCATGACAAGTGTATTATTGGGGAGGCCCACAATGATACATTTCAGAATCAGTGTGTTACGGTCTGATCAACCATAGTGCGCTTGATTCGCCCTTCGAAATAATACTTTACGTGGATTGAGATATGCAGTGATTAGTAGACTTACCCTCTAAATATGTCCGAGCATATCGTATCGGTTACATAACTGTACTAATACGAGCATGCGAACAAATAATTACCAGAATAGAATCTCAATCCATAACCGCTTGACAATTCCCATTAGAATTCTTTAAACGCCTTGATCCCTATACCTCTGTTCTATCACCTCGCCCTTGAACTCTTTATTATTGATCTTCGTCTTCCCTTATTTCGGAAAGACGAAATCTTGTGCTTGGTATAAGTTGATATATAGATAGTACTAGATATACCCCACAGACCGGTCGATTTAACGATGACCCTTTATACATGATTAATGGAATACCATAGGTGATGTGCTTGGTGTTAAAGACTTAAGGATTCAATACCATGATTAAATAAGTTGGGACATAGCTTTACTAGTTATATAACCTTAGAGGATAGATGAGGAAATTCTAAGTTGGGTAGAGACCGTAATGTTCACCTGAAAGGGACCCTTTAAACTGTGATCAAGTGAGATTGGATAGAGAGAACCCTACCCTATTTTAATTTCGAGGACGAAATTTTTATAAGTTGGGTAGATTGTAAACACCCAGATTTTGCAAGAATTTTAAATTGGGATTTTTCACAATTTTCTGGAATTTTCTGAGAATTTTCTGTAATTAAAATCAGGGTTTTAAATTATTAAATGATTTTTAATTGTTAATAAACAGTATTAAAATATTATGGAAATAATATTTTTTGGTGTAAAATGAAAAACTGGACTTAGGGTAATTTTTCTGGATTTTTCTGGGCCTCAAACCTAATTTTAAATGCCTCAAAACTATTTTTTTATTTATTTAAATAATTAATTAAACTATTTTATTATTATTATTATTATTATTATTATTTTTGCCTTGGCCCGGCCCGGCCCAGTGGGCCGAGCCCATTAGCAGCCCAGCCCAGCCCCTTGGCCTAGCGGGTCGGGCGGGTCGGCCACACCCGCACCCGAACCCGACCCGGCCCATCTACCCGGTCACCCCCAACCCCACGTCTCCCTCTCCCCGATCTCCCCGTCGCCGCCGCGTTTTTCGGCCGGCCACCTCGCCTCCCCCTCCGCAACCCTCGGCCCACGTCGCCCCGGAGCCTCGGCCTCACCCTCCCCTCCGCCCAGCCTATAAATACCCCGACCTCCTCCTCCTCCCTCATCTTCCCCAAACCGACCACTCGCCGGAACCCTAAAACCCCCACCGGAGCCCTAATACCTCCTCCCTGACCCTCCATCCACCGCCCCGGCACCGTCCTCCTCCCCGCCGTGACCTCCAGCGCAGCCCCGCTCCTCCAGCGCCGACGCCGGCCAGCCCTCTCCAGAACCCCCCCTCCTCCTCCTCTCTCCCCGCGCCGGCTGTTCTCCCCTCCGCCCGGAGCAGCACGCGCCGCCCGAGACCTCGCCGGCCCCTCACCGCCCTGAGTCGCCTCCGCCGCGTCCGCCAACAGGAGACACGGACACAGTGAAGCCCAGCCCTAGGCCGGACACAGCAGGACACGAACTCGCGTGTCGGACACAGGAAAACCCCGGTTTCTCGGGTCCCCTTCAGGTACTCGTAACTTGCACCTCGGATCTCTGTTTTTGATTCTGTAAATTTCTACGCGAAGCCTGTATGACCCTCTCGGTGCCCGGACAAACCGCTCGGGGCATCGCGTCCTGTGGTGATCGCACACCGCGATCCAAAAACAGGAAAAACTAGACCATGTTTTACCTCGGAACTGAGTACGCCCCGCCAAACGGGACGACTTGGTCGCGCGCGGTCTTCACAGATACGTGCGCACCGTCGATACGGACGTGTGAGATTTCGCGGAAGCTGATTCGGGTGTGCGTGCACACCGGAATCAACGCGTATCCGCGGACATCGCCCCGTATCCGACTTTTCTGCAATTTGCCCTAACTTTGTGCACACTCGTCGGATCGAGACGAAACTTGCGCCATCGGACTCGTAGCGATATGCTGGTCCTGTGGGTCAAGTTTGGTTTGATTCTGAGAACGTTGACGAAATCGCGTGTCGAGGGCCCCACAGGCCCCGCTCGACGGGCGATTTTGTGATCGGCTCATCGGAATCCAATTCTGGAAGTTCCGTTGGGTTCGTATTAGCGTTCGTGACCTGTTGACACTAAGTTTGGTGAATTTGGAGACCGTTGACCCGGACACGTTTTTCGGTGCAAAGCGGGCCCACATGCGGACCCCGTTTTGACCCGAAACTGTCATTTTTGCCCTTGTCTCCAAATTGGACCCAAGGACAAGCGTTTCTAGCTATTTCATATCTTCTGAGCATGATGGTAATGTTTATTTCAGCATCCGGACTCATCTCTGGAAATTTTCCCTGAGACATAACTGTAATTGGATCCAAACATCAGGCAAGTACCTGCACTTCAAGTTTATTCTTTATATTGTGATAATTAATTTCTTGCTCTACTAGCACCATTGGATGATTACACGTAGTGTTAGAACACTAGATTTTCATGTCTTGAATACTGGAGTTCATGTCTTGTTTTTCGTGTCGGGTGGGAGAATACTAAGGAGGCATGGAGTTTACCCTTTCCCCTGTATTGTCTAATAGCTGTTGGTACACGACTGTCCATCAGCCGGATCTCGATTATATTGTCTAATAGCCATCTATGACGGCCGGATTAGCCTTATAAACCCCTACATGCCAACTATATATTCTAAAACAAACACAAGTTCACGCAGATAGTTTCTGGTCTTGTTATATTTCTTGCTGACTGTTGTAGTTTCATTTCCTGTCTCATATTAGTCCTGCTTTCTCATATTCCTGTTTATAGCATTAACTATTAGTATTGTTTTTTCTTGTATGCATATTCTCAACATGATGCTTAGTCAGTTCTTTTCTACTTGTCACAAATATTTAGTTTAAATCTTGTTGTGCATTGTGTACTTTGCTCCTTTCCTGACTGGATCCGTTGTTTTAGGCGATGATGAGAACTTTGCCCCCACCTATTATGGCCCCTATGAGGCAGCAGGTGATACAGTTGAGAAGCCGATTCCCACTCAGGAGACTACCTTTGAGGAGTAGTCAACCAGTTAGCTAGTATTTCCTTTCAGCATGATACTCGGGTTTGTCCCCGATCTATCTTCTGGCTTTGTATTAACTGTGGATTTGGTTGTTACAGATTAAATATTATGAAATCCCAGCATTCTTATTCCTGTGATTATTCTTGCCTGTTTATTATTGTGGATGAGATAGATATTTAGTGATCCCAGAAAATGACCTAGACAGCGTACTATCGCCGATACTGCGGCGTAGGCTGGACGTACCCACGTACTCGTGCCCGAATATCCGGGTGCGGGTCGTGACAGTCTTAGTGAATATATGGAAAGGGAGGGATATGATAAGAATCCTATATGCCCATGTGCCTTCATAAAGAAATCTAAGGAGGATTTTGCTATAGTTGCAGTATATGTCGATGACATAAACTTGATTGGGATAAGACATGAAATCAATGAGACTGCAAACTATCTGAAAAAGGAGTTCGAGATGAAAGATCTCGGAGACACGAAATATTGTCTAGAATTACAAATTGAGCATTGTACTAATAGAATTTTAGTGCATCAATCCAAATACACAGAAAATATATTAAAACAGTTCAATATGGATAAAGCTCATCCCCTTAGCACTCTAATGGTTGTTCGATCTTTAGATATCAATAAAGATCCATATCATCCTAAGTACGACAATGAAATGATACTAGGACCCGAAGTACCGTACCTTAGTGTCATTGGGGCATTAATTTATCTATCACAATGTACAAAGCCAGACATATCATTCTCTCTCAATCTGTTGGCTAGATATAGCTCGGGCCAACTCGCAGACATTAGAATGACATTAAACATGTGATGAGATATCTTCATGGAACTACCGACATGAGATTATTTTATACTTGTGGTTTATCTGATATCGCAAATCTAGTTGGCTTTGCAGATTCAGGTTATTTATCTGATCCCCATAAAGGTCTTTCATAAACTAGATTTATATTTTTTAATAGCAATACAGCTATTTTTTGGCGTTCAACAAAATAGACAATGGTTGCTACCTCCTCAAATAACTCAGAAATATTGGCTCTCCATGAAGCAAGTAGAGAATGTATTTGGCTGAGATCGTTGATTCGACACATTCTAAGCTCCTGTCACCTTTTCCCTACCACAAATAATCCAACTATTATTCATGAGGATAATGCAGCATGTATTGCACAAATTTAAGGTGGATTCATTAAAGGAGACAGGACCAAGCACATATCATCAAAGTTTTTCTATATTCATGAGCTTCAAAAGAACTTTGATATTGACGTCCAATAAGTTCGCTCAAGTGATAATCTTGCAGACTTGTTCACGAAATCGTTGCCAAAGTCAACTTTTTATAAACTAGTTCATGGAATTGGAATGCGACGTCTTCATCAGCTGACTGTTCAAGAACAACATCATCAGGGGAAGTGATTGTTTTCAGGAGGAAATATATTTTGTATGGACTATATGCGTTGTACTCTTTGTCCTTAGTCATAAATTTTTTCCAATTAGATTTGTTCTAAAAAGGTTTTAATGAGGCAACATTAAGCGTGTCCAACACCTATCTAAGTCATCTTAAAGATTGTACTCTTTTCTTTTACACATGTTTTGTCCTAATGGTGTTTCCTGGCAAAGTTTTAACGAGGCAATAGGCTTAGAGATGGTGGTCATCCAATGGGGGAGTGTTATAACATGGGTTATTAAAGGGTTGGATTTTCACTTTGTTTTTAGTCCTACATTGGTTAGATATTATTATTACACCTTCATTGGGTTGTATAAATAAGGCCTTTGCCTCCCACTATGTGATTACACTAATAAGAGATCTTCTCTCCTATTTTTTTCTTCCTTCTTCTACGTTTATTCTAACAAAACAAAAATTTTAAAAAAATTGTAAGATTTAAATTATAAAGTAATTGTGATTACATGAGTTTTATGATATAGTTGATTTTAAAAGAAAGTCATGTAATGTAATCAAGCTTGTAATAACCATTACATTATATCAAAAAAAATTCAACCATACACTAGAACCAATGTTCTAAATGGCGGTCGAGGCGACTGCTCTCCGTACCGCTTTTGTCATTGGCGATGGAATAGGTGGACGACGGTGGTTTGGCGGCGTAGGCAGAGGTGATATGGCGTAGGCGGATGTGAATCTGCCTAGGCGGAACAATAGCTGACTAGATATCTTGGCAAAACTGTTTTACAAGTATTATGAACCTATGATTCACTTTTACAAGACTGAAACTTCATAAATTTTTGTTTGACAACTTAATTATGCATAAATATCCTTAAAATATGTATATTATGCAAAAAAAAAGTGCTAAAATGGTAAAAATATCCAAAATGTATTAAACATCTAGGCGGTCACGGTGGACCCTCTTCGTCTTGCACTCGCCTACCACAGTTTAGAACCTTTAGCAGATATAGATTTATAATATAATTTAGGTAATACCAATTACATTATATAATCCAACCTTGCAAACCAAACGCACCCTAAGTTTATTCGAAAGATTATAATTTAGCGGATATTTTTCTTTTGTTTTTTGTTTCTGCTATTAATGCACTTCTTCGAGGTTCCAAGACTTGCATGAACCCATTTGGTAGATGGTTCCAAGTTCGTTCTTCGCCACTTTCACTTAGTTCGTCACTCTTAAGATTTTTTAACAACTTGGAACTACATTAATATGTAGTTGTTCATGACAAGATATTTGCTTAGTATGTAATATCTTATGTAGTTTTTTTATAGATCTCGTTTAAGTCTGTGAAGATTAATCTCCTAAATGCAAGTTTAGCTCACTAGAAAAAATTTAAAGCGATTAAAATCGCTAAAAGGGGTACAACAAAACTGCTAGCAGAGTAATCCGCTTAAGGCAGTAAAAACTGCAAAGAAAAATAATAGAACAAATTGCTGGAAAACAAGGCTAACATAGTTAACTAATATGCATGGTAGAGTGACAAGGCTAACATAGTTAGCTAATATGCATGGTAGGGTGATAAAATTCATAGTTGCACAAAACGTGATTTGATCGTCTCCGTCAATCTTCTTCCAGGAACCAACAAGTTCGAAAGAACTTCTGGAACTCTTGTTGTCTCCTTCACTTGGACAGAGCACCGTCGTGCATAACAGTTACACTCGGAACAAAAACACTTGGCATCTTTTAAAGGGTTCTCATTTTACTCTAATTTTGTGTATTTTGCCAAGAGCGTCCTCATTTTATAGGAGAGACCTACTTCTTGGTCAATTAAACTGACCACGTAAGTGGCTATACATGTGTCTCAAATATAAGTGGTCACGTAGAACGTGGCTTGAAAGCATGAGCGGTTACAGAAAAAGAACAACCTTCAGTACAACAAAACTGTGGCGTTGATAAAAAATAAGTAGTTTTGCGGCGCTACCAGCGTGTTCTGTGGAACCACGCCACTGCAACCCTGCGGACCTGTAGTACCGTTGTCACATCCCGATCCCGCAAGGGTCGATCATCCTTGCTTGGATCCTTTGCAAAACCGATCACCCTCGCTTGGACGTGATGTCGGTCAAGCTTGGAGTTGCGCTCGCACAAGACAAGAACGTGTAATAAAATGTCATTTGAAATAGAAGTCATAAAGCACACATTTCGCAGAGAGTTGAACATAGAGTATAGAAAGAAACATACTTTTTTATTGATTGAAATCAGAGTAATTTACATAGAGTTTACATTGATACACCTCTCGGCTACATTGATTGCACAAAAACAGAAATACATAGCGAGCTTGCATGAGATAATAGTCATCGTTCCATACATCACTCCTCGTATAAGTTGAATTCTACTCCTCCAAAATAAACCGGCTTTAACTATACTTCAAAATAGGAAGATCTTCAAGGCTCCTCCCCGTCTTCAGCTACCGTCACGCACTCTCGCGAGGATCGACACCTGGGGAGTTGGTGATTAGTACGCAACTTGTACTGGTAAGCGGGACAAACCCACTCGCCTAAATTGACATTGCTTATTAAGGAAAGGCATGTATTAAGGTGATCTTGCTACTTAGAACTAGGGTGAAGTTCAATTCATATAAGTTGCATGGTTTTGAAAGAAATAACATAGAATTATGTTGCGCATCGGTTGCTTACTCAACCGACGCACCCATCCCTGCGTCGAAACAGATATAAACACTTACCACCAGCAAAAGACAATATGTTAGTATGTGCTACCCCTATATACGGTCATTGGTGATATAAATACCATGAAGGACTATTACGTGACATTGCGGCGCTCCCTTTCAATCTAAGTTACAAGCTCAATTGAAGGTCCCGCAATGCCTCACGCCGAGGCACGCTTATAATTTTCTCATAGGTCGATTCGGTTCCAGTGCCACGGATACCGTTTCAAGGAAATGCCAAAACTTGTGCACAAGTTGTCCATGACCATGTGAATGCATGAACAGTTTAACTATCAAACATATGCATGACACAGAGCAGAAATTAAGAAGTAAATATCTATCTACTCATGCAACGATCTCATATTTCCTCCAAGTCGTATATTTCGATTAGGCAACCCGTAGTTGCCAAATGTTACCGAGGCACCTTGTCGCAACCAATGTTTTAGATATCGCATACCTTGCGGCAGTTCCATGGATTCGAACCACAATTGCCTATTTCATAAGTGAAGCCCGTATCTTAGTTCGTGTCAAAGATATACAAGACATTTACAGTTATCCCATGTTCCTTTATCTTAGTGGTACACATGTGTTGTGGCTAGGAATGACTTGCTTCATTCAATCATTCATCATCGATTCAACGCTGAGGCATAAGAATTTATTAACGTAAAGAAGTCAAAAAGAAGGGTCGATCTGAACCACCCACCGAGTTAAGAATGTGCTGAGAGAAGGAGACTCGCTTCGCAACGATCAAACGCCAGTTACCTTTCCCTGCAATAGCACCAGCATCGCATCAAAATCCTTTTTCCCTTATCATCCATCTCGAAATCCTCCAGAAAACCAAGGCGTAGGGCAAGAAAACCAAGCAACAAAAACCAAATCATCGAAAGCAACACCAAAACGCATTCAGGAAAACCAAGCAACAAAACATCCAAGAAAACTCTTGGACTCATTTCAATAGAAGCCGATCCATTTGTTGGAAAAGTTCGTTGCGTTTCATCTGTGGCGAGTGGATGCCGAACGGTTGGGTCACACTAAGTTACGACTCAAGCAGACCAGCCACAATACCATTATATAGTGCACCTCCCAGTCGGATCAGAATTTGGGGCACTACAACCGTGAATTCGTAAAATCATGCCACGATAGCCATTGGAATCGTGTCGTTGCTGCCCCACGTAACTGTCACGCCCCAGTCCCAAAATACCGAGGGACTAGCCACGTGGCAATGGCCAGCAGCACATACCAATGGGTAAACCCAATTTAATGGACCCATTAGGGTGTACTTAAGCTGTAAATAACAATAAATAGGTCTACGATACAAGTCACAGTCTAATTCTAATCTCATCCACATAAGGTAATCACAGATCAAAGCCAGAATAATCAAAATAAAATATAAACTAATAAGTCTCAATAAAAAGTGTCTCGGGAAACAACCCGAGAATAAGTTTGATACATCAATTCAATAGACATGAAATAAAGTAACTAGAAACAGAAATAACTGAGTATGTAAAGCCAATACTCAGGAGAAATTCTCTGGCATGACCTCGTCCTCGGGTTCTGGTACTTCTCCAATGTATGCTCCTGTCCCGTACACCTCAGGATAGATCTCCTCACCTCAGGGGACATAGCAAGGTACAAGAATAACTCAAGTCAAAATAAATGCAGTGCAATAATAAATGAAATAATAGGGTAAACTATGTAACCAACTAAGTGATATGCAAGTTGAGAGCATCACTAGAACTCAGGCTGAAACCACTACAAGCTCTGTGTCGGGGAGCCGGTAGCAGTGATATCACGTAATGGGCCAAGCTCGGGTTTAGAGTCTTGAGCACCGCATTAATAAGGGTTTTATATATAATCAGACTGTAGCATGTGTGTTTCTCCCCGTCCAATGTAATCACACGTCTCATGTCCATGACACGCAAGATCATGACCTCTAACTGATGCAACAAGTCATAATGATAGCCAAGTATATGTAATATCTATGTCACAAGTCATGTAGCCTATACAGAATCACCATGAATAACTCAGAAAATTCTGTCACATGAATAGTGTCAGGTGTCCTATGGTATGACGTACTTGATAATGCAAGCACGAAGATATATAGGGTCGCGGTATCAATCTCTAGTGACGTTACACGACTCCGCGTACGGCGTCGACACCCGAATATTATTCGGACATTAAGCAACGTCTCACGTTCCTGGGTTGACTATATACATCATAGAAGTATATATATATATATGAATAACTCAAGAAACAATATCAGATAACTACTGCAAGTTTGGCAAGGTACACTTGCCTGGGGTTTGGTTTCCAACTGTTGCTCTGGTATCAGCGGGATCTGCAGGTACTCCTCTGGTTGCTGAAATAAATACTATCATCATGTTCAGAAGATATCAAATAGCTAGAATTGTCTGTCCATAAGTTTAATTTGAATACAGGGGCAAAAGTGACAGTTTTTGGTCAAAGTGGGGTCCACATGTGGCCCAGTCGCACCGAAAAATGTGCTAGAGACAATATTCTTCAAATTCGTCAAACTTAGTGTCTATAAGTCCAGAACGATGATACGAACCCAACGGAATGTCCAGAACTGGATTCCGATGAGCAGATCACAAAATCGTCCGTCAAGTGGAGTCGTGGGGCCCACGATACGGGATTTTGTCAACGTTCTCAGAATCGAACCAAACTTGGGTCACAAGACCAAAAAAATGCTACGAATCTGATGGCACAAGTTTCGTTTCGAAACGACAAGCACAGACAAAGTTACAACGAGTTTCAGAACATGACCGATACGGGACGTTGTCGATGGATATGCGTTGATTTCGGTGTGCACGCACATCCAAATCAACTTCTACAAAATCTGACACTTCCGTATTAATGGCGCACACCTTTCGGTGAAGTTCGCACCCGACCAAGTCGTCTCGTTTAGCGGGGCGCACCCAGTTCCGGGAAAAATCAGGGTTTTAATTAACTAAGTTTTTGGCCATCTTCACCCGCGAAAATATTACAAATTACAGCTTAATAAAATAAACTAAAAACAGGGTTTTAATCTTGGTTATACGATCTAAATTACTGTTCAAGTGGATTTTGAAAACAGTTAACAGGTTGCACGCCAAACGGTCGTGAACTGGGGTGTTCGAGACAAATTCTAAATTTTCAGAAATTGGGAATTATTTTCCTGTTTTTACGTCACGGTTTACGACCGACACAGGATGCGATACCCCGAACGAGTTGCACGAGTTTCGAGAGGGTCACGCGGTCTTCGTACAGGATTTGACAGAACAGAAAATGGGTCAATACATAGGGAGTTACACGAGCGTGAAGACAGGTACCTTGCTGTGGATTTTGGACAGGGCGACACGGCGAATGCGGGGCACGACAGAGGCGGCGGCGCTGATGCTGTGTTGCGGCGGCACTGGGCTGCTCAGGGAGGGTCGTCGCCGGCGGCAGGGGCTCGGCGGCGGGAGCTCGGGTGGGCCGGCGGAGTCGGGGCGGAGGCTGGCGGTGGTGGCTGCGGTGTAGGGGCTCGCGGGGGGGTCTTAAATATGGAAGGGGAGAGGGAGATGCGGGGAGGCCGGAGCGGGGGGAGACCGTGGGGTCGTGGGCGGAGACGGCGCGGGGTTATGGCCGGGAAATGCGAGGTCATGGCCGGGAACGCGAGGCGGGGCGGGGGATCGTGGGGAACGGGAGAGAAAGGGGAGCGGATCGTTATCGGGTCGGGTCAGGTCGGGTCGGGTTGGGTAGGACCCGACCCGTTAGGTTAGGGTCCGGTCCGATTCAGCATGGTTGGGTTAGGTTGGTCTGGTTAAGTCCGGTTCAACCCGGTTCAGTCCGGTTTAATTGGGTTTAAGCTGGTTTAATTAAATCCTTGGTATTTAGCTATTTTAAAAATAGTTTTTGAGCCCAATAAATTCCAAAAAAATTACACAACATCATTAATAATACACCAAAAAATATAATTTTTGTAATATTTTAATACTTAATTTAATACATAAAAATATTAATCCATGAAGGACATTTTCAATAATTAATTAAAAATTACCAAAAAAATCCATAAACTTTATTTTTAAATTTAAAAAAAAACAAGGTGTTACAGTAACTCTATTGCCAACTAAATGCTCGATGCGCTAGAGTGCGCCATGTCTGCGCCTATACGAAGTGCATGCAAGGTGTATCATCAAAGCGTCACTTTGCGCTCTTCTTCCGCAACCGAGTCCAACAAAATTTCTACAGGAATTGGTAACAAAACAAATGCTTATATCGAGTTTGAACCTGGTCCGTTGTAGAACCCCCAACACAAACTACATAGAGCTAACAACCTTGTGTACGAGATAATAAATGATAGCTCAAATATTAAAATATACACAGTTTGAGGTTTGCCTCAACATAGATGGTGAGACCGAGCCACTACAGACCAAATTCAATAAACCCCAACAATCCTTCATATAGTTCAATATGTGAATGAGTGTCACGAAATACGTAGACCGAGACACGTGGCATTGGCAAGCTACATCTAGCGTGGACTCTTGCCCAATGATATATGTATAAGCTGTCTATAGTTGGGTATTCTAGCATGCATAATCTATAGTTGGCCAGTTAATGTATTAAAGCTACAAGTTGAATATACCAAAATTAATCAAGGCTCAAATTGATGATTACAAGGGGGATGGGGGGGGGGGTTCTAAGTAGGGATTACACACGCACACAATTTTAGGAGGGTCAACTAGGTCTCAACCATACCAGAAAATCTAGAAAAATATTATATCATATCACTACAAAATACTATCACATATATTAATATAACATATGATTATTCGAAAAGTGGGATTTACAATCTACCCTCGTTGCAAAAAATTTGTACTCGAAATTTCTATAAGGTAGGGGATATGATCTAGAAATAAACTAGCCATCATTAAAGATAATATATTAAAAGAAACTTGTCAATCGAGTCGAGAACGTGAGGATACCACCAGTAGGTATCGTCCATCTCGTCTCATAGGTAGACTCGTCGTAAGAATGATGCTTTCAAGTGATTTGAACTAGACGAATAGTTCGACTTTTGAACATATTCTCACGGCGGCCCAAAAATTCTATGCTACTCAAAATGATGGTCTGCACTCTAGTTGTCCAAATCTCAAAAGTCTACTATGAAACTTGGTTGCGATGTCGCCACTAGTTCTTACGAAGACCATTCCCGAACTCAAGGAAGGAATTTATGCTAGAAGAAATCTAACTAGATTTTGGCGATAGATGCAAAATGTGAAGAGACAAGACTATGCAAAGCATAAGAAAGAACATCAATAAAGCATAGAAAGATAAAAGGACTTGACAAGGAATGATAACAAGACGTGCCGACGCACCAAAAATTCGATCATGAAACTCAACAATGCAAGAGTAACAGTCGAATGAAAATAGCTCAAATAGTTACTAATGCGGGGGATATTACTACAAGGGTTACCTGTACTTACTCCAAAATATGTAGTCTTGACTCCTATTGATGGTAGTGTTGGTTCGGCCGATACTGCGTACCTTGTTGAAACTGGTGAGCCCGAACCGAAGGTCGTAAATCCATTTGGTCTCCTGTCGATTCTACTACTGCCCTGTCATATTGGGAACACTCCACTGCTCGGTGACTTGTTCCTCCATATATCAAACATTGGTTGTTTAACCGATAGAAATATCAAAGCGCCACTTTGCACCCTTCGTCCGAGTTCGAGTCGCGGGCTTAGCTCCTATGAAATTTTTTCAAATAGAGTGACAAAAAACATAAATGTTACATAAATGTTTCGTTGGAGATTTAAACGTAGCCCCTCTAGGAAAACACCCATCATGTCAACCACATATACTACCACACTCCATGTGCATATGTCAATACAAAGCTTAGTTATATATTAAGATACGTTGAATGTTATCGCAGAATAGGTACGAGTAGGCTCATGATTCATTTTTCTCCATAGACCTAAGAATTAGCTCGTCATTTAGTAAATTAGCCCAATCCTAATTAGCTTTAGCTCATTAGAGCATCCACAGTGGGACACTCCAAATACATACTCCAAATTATAAAAAATTATGTAAATTATTATTTTGGAGTGTCTCCATGATATTGACACACAATGGTACACTCCAAATTAATCTTCTCTTTATCCTCTCTTTTTTTTCTCTTTATTTTGCTTCCCTATTTGGTACTATTTTTCCTCTCACTTTTCTCTCTTTAATTTTTTTCCTATTTGGTTACTTTTGGTGAGCCCATAAATTAATATAGAGGAGATATGATACACTCCAAATCTGGATTGTCTCGTAACTTTCTAGTAATTTTCAAGTATGCATAAGTATCCACTGCAGCCTTCAAGTGATACAAAATTTGACTAAAGTAAAAATGTAGCATTGAAACATCTCCCACTGTGGATACTCTTAGTCTTTAAGCAAGCCCATTTCTATAATTTTAGGGCTAATTAGAGTTTAGACCCTGAATTTTATATCGTCTTCGAGTTTGAGTCCTGATTTGTCCATTTGGAGAGTTTAAATATTATTTGGTTTATTTTTCTCTTTATACCCTCCCTTTCATTCAAGCAATAAAATCTACCTATATAGACTAGGGAGGGTAAGATGTTAATAATGAAACAAAAAAATAAAAATTTAGGATCTAAACTTTTCAATTGGACATGTGAGGACTTAAACTCTAAATTGATATAAAATTCAGGATCTAAACTCTAATTAGCCCATAATTTTACTACTACTTAAACGTGTGGTAAGCATGACATGTGAGTAACAATATTTATTTTGCATTAAAAGTCGAACAAACAAGCTCAATTCATACATTTTAATCAAACAAAAACTTAATTATCTTCCAATTAATGCACCTCATATGTTAAGGGTGTGTTTGGTTGCTAGCAACTGTTGCTAAAAGTGTGCTTTAACCAGCAAGCTGGCACTGTGTGAAAAGATCCGGTGTTTGGCTTAATCGGAAGGTGCCGACATGAACTGCAGCCACAAAACTCGCCATTGACACTGGCTGCAGTTTATGTCGGCCACTCCAGAATGACTGAACATGTACTTTTAACATCAGGAGATTCCCCAGCCAAAGAAGCCAGCCAAGAAAGAAGTGGTCAAGCCTCCTGCCAATGTCCTGAGCATGAGAAGATTGGAAGCCGTACCATTTTTTTTTATGGAAAATATTTTCGGTCTGAAGCGGACGACCGAAAAGTAAACCGTGCAGTCACTTGTCACGCACGAATTGGACGGCGATGGGACACACAAATTCAACTTTCCTGCTAACGTCAGGTATGTTCGATCCGACGAATTCGTAGACGACACGTGACGTCGATTTCAGCGGCGTTCGTCGGCACGGTCTGAAAAGAAATACTCTTTTTTTTATAAAACCGTGTGCAGCTTTACTTTTGTCATATTTTTTTATTAATTCATTGTTTGGCTTTATTTATTTTTTTACTTTCAAGTATGTACTATTGTCCTTTTTTGTACTTATGCACTTAATTTTTTTAATTAAAATTATCAATAATTACTTATTAATAACAAAAAATTGAATAAATTAATTCATTTTTTGATGATATTAATAATTAATATTTAAAAAAAAGTTAAATAATAGTATTAATAAATAATTATTAACTTTATTGGTTAATTTTTTGTTATTCTTATAATACATTTTTATTTTGCTCACTTTTATAGTCATCCAAATACTGAAAGTATATTTTGACCACTTCTAACTTACAGAATAACACTATCTAAATATTAAATTTTACTTTAACAAACAGAAACGAACATAAAAATTAAAACATATGCATTTTATTTTTCAGAAAAATGCACAGAGAGCATCAAAGTTTGGTCAAATTGTTCTGGGATTATAAAGTTTGAACAAATTGTATTTTGAGACCAAAATCGTCATTCGAAACGGCGTAATAAATGATTCAGCCGTTTTAAAAAAAAATTACAATAAAAAAATACGCTATTCGAAAGGACATTTTTTGTGCATACATGCACTAAAAATGTCCTTCCATTGGACTTTTTCGGCATATTAAATCTAGACCTGTCACGCCCCAGTCCCAAAATACCGAGAGACTAGCCACGTGGCAATGGCCAGCAGCACACACCAATGGACAAATCCAATTTAATGGACCCATTAGAGTGTACTTAAGCTATAAAACAACAGTAAAGGTCTACGATACAAGTCACAGTCTAATTCTAATCTCATCCACAGAAGGTAATCACAGATCAAATGTCAGAATAATCGAAATAAAATATAATCTAACAAGTCTCAATAAAAAGTGTCTCGGGGAACAACCCGAGAATAAGTTTAATACAATAACCCAAGAGACAGGAAATAAAGTAACTAGAAACAGAAATAACTGAGTATATAAAGTAAATACTCAGGAGAAATCCTCTTGCACGACCTCGTCCTCTGGTGCCGGTACGGCTCCAGTGTATGCTCCTGTCCCGTATACCTCGGGATAGATCTCCTCTGCTATACCTGGGGACATAATCCGGATCCAGGTCCTCAGGGGACATAGCAAGGTACAAGAATAACTCAATCCAAAATAAATGCAGTATATGAAATGAATCAATAGGGCAAACTATGTAACCAGCTATGTGATATGCAATGAGAGCATTAATCATACTCAGGCTGAGACTACTATAGGCTCTGTGTCGGGGAAACCCATAGCAGCATTTTCTCGAAGGGCCAGTAAATGTGCCAAAGCTCTGTGTCAGAGTCTAAGGCACCTCCAGTAATGTAATATATATATATATATATATATATATATATATATATATATATATATATATATATAATCAGCCTTTAGTATGGGAAAACTCTTCCCTCCCAATGTAATCACACGTCTCATGTTCATGATACGCAAGATCATATCTAATGCAACAAGTCATATGATATCTATACATATATAATATATATGCCACAATCATGTAACCTATACAGAATCACCATGAATATATCAGGAAAGATTCTGTCATATGAATAGTGTCAAGTGTCATATGGTATGACGTACTTGATATAACAAGCACGATAATGTATAGGGTCGCGAAATCAATCTCTAGGTGACGTTACACAACTCCGCATACGGCGTTGACACCCGAATCTTGTTCGGACGTTAAGTAATGTCACACGGTCCTAGGTTGAACATATATATCACAGAAATAGATCAAGAGAATAATATGAAATAAATTACTGCAAGTCTGGAAAGGTACACTTGCTTGGGATTTGGATTCCAACAGTTGCTCCAATATTCGTGGGATCTTCAAGTACTCCTCCGGTTGTTGAAATAAACACTACCTTCATGCTCAGAAGATATCAAATAGCTAGAATTGCCTGTCCATAAGTCCAATTTGGACACAGGGGCAAAATTGACCGTTTCTGGTCAAAGTGGGGTCCACTTATGGCCCACTTCGCAGCAAAAAATATGTCAGAGACAAAGTTCTCTAAATTTTTCAAACTTAGTGTCTACAAGTCCAGAACGATGATACGAACCCAACAAAATATCCAGAACTGGATTCCGATGAGCCGAACACAAAATCGCCCGTCAAGTGGAGCCGTGGGGCCCACGATACGAAATTTTGTCAACTTTCTCAGAATTGAACCAAACTTGGGTCACAGGACCAGCGTATTGCTTCGAGTCCGATGGCGCAAGTTTCGTTTCGAAACGACGAGCACACACAAAGTTCCAACGAGTTTCAGAACATGGCCGATACGGGGCATTGTCGACGGATACGCGTTGATTCCGGTGTGCACGCACATCCAAATCAACTTTCGCAAAATTCTACATGTCCGTATTAACGGTGTGCACCTTTTGGTAAAATTTGTACACGACCAAGTCGCCTCGTTTAGCAGGACGCACCCAGTTCCGAGAAAATTAGAATTTTAAATAACCAATCTTTTGGTCATTTTCATCCGCAAATAAAACACAACATACAGCACCATAAAATAATCTAAATACAGGGTTTCAATCTCGGTTAGATGGTCTAAATTACTGTTCAAGTGGATTTTAGAAATAGTTAACAGGTTGCACGCAAAACGGTCGTGAACTTGCGAGTTCGGAACGATTTCTGAATTTTCATAAATGTGGGGTTTTCTTGTTTTTGTGTCACGGTTTGCGACCGACACAGGACGTAATACCCCGAACGTATTACACGGATTTCGAGGGGGTCATGCGGTCTATGCGTAGGATTCAACAGAACATAAATCAGATCAACGTACAGGGAGATACGAGGCTGGGAAGGGGTATATCTCGCTGGTCGTGAACTGGGAAGCGCGACAGGGCACGGCGGTGGCGGCGGCAATTTGCTATGGCTGCGGCGGCTGTTGGGCTGCTAGGGGTGGTCGTGGTGGGTTGGGGAGGTCGTCGGAGGAGTCGCCGGAGGTCGTGGGGAGCTCGGGGTCGGTCGGCGTGGAGGGCGGTGGCCGGAGTCGCGTGGAGGGTTTGGTGATGGCGGTGGTGGTGAAGGAGTTTTGCGGGGTTTTAAATAGGGGAGGGCGAGGCGGAGCAGGGGGTTGAGGGCCGGCGGAGTCGGGGGTCGTGGGATGGTCGGCCGCGGAGGGCAGGGTCATGGGCGGTCGGCCGAGGCGGGCGGGGGAGATCGTGGGTGAGAGGGGAGATGAGGTGAGCCACTGTAGCAGTGGTGCGGGTCGAGTTGAGTCGGGTCGGGTCGGGTAGGATAGGATCCGACCCGTTAGGTTTAGGGTTTGGGTCGGTTCAGCTGGGTCCGGTCCGGTTCAGTTTGGGTTGGTCCGGTTCAGTCCGGTTCATCCCGGTTTAGGTTGGTTTAATTAAGACAGGAATTTTTAGCTATTAAAAAATTAATTTTTGAGTCCAATAAATTCCAGAAAAATTACACAACATCAAATAATTAATTATACACCCAAAAATATAATTTTTGTAATATTTTAATATTTAATTTAATTCATAAAAATATTAATCCATGAGGGACATTTTTAATAATTAATTAAAAATTACCGAAAAAATCCAGAAAATTTATTTTTAAAGATTTAAAAAAAAACAGGTTGTTACAAGACCTATTAGCAATCCATTGTAGTGGAGTTGGTTAGGATACTTAGCTCTCACTTGAGATACTTGGGTTCAAGTATTGGCAGTGCAATAATTTTGATATTATTTTTTTTCCTATAATTTTCAATCATTTTTCAGGTGGTAAAAAAAAATTTATTAGAAAAATGTTCTTTCAGAATGACGTTTTTCTAACAATTCTGTAAAAAAAAAAAAGTCCTCCTGGAGGACGTTTTCTACACATTATTCATGGGAGAAGTAAGAAAGGAATTATGGAAAGATTAATGCCATTAATACAAATGTATGCATAGGAAAAGGACGTCAAAAGGATATTTGTTTTTGCACAACAAAATAAAATACCCTTATATAGGACAATTTTGGTCTCTTATTATAATTTTATCAAAAAAAATCTATAGAAAATTAAATTATTATAATTTTAGTTTTAGAAAAATATGTTTGAAAAAGTTGTGAGAAAAGAAACGTCCTTACTAAGGACGTTTTGGCTGAGAAATAATTTTAAATGCAACCACGATTCAAAACGTCCTTGTTAAGGATGTATTGGATTTAAATAACTTCTAAATTATTAAAAAAAACTTCCACGGAAGTAAAATAGAAATAAAAACAAAAACGTCCAACGTTTTTAATTATTTAATTATAAAAAAAATCGCAAAACTCTCTTGGTAACGGAGTTTTTTTTTTGTTTGTTTTTGTTTTTGCTTTATCGTTTCTTCCATCGTCCTTCTTCCACCTCTCCCCCTATGTTCAGATCTTACTCGTCACCCACCCAATCCTCAGTATAGTATCCCATTTTTTCCTCCCCTGCCCTCCCCATCCGCATCTCCACTGCCTCCTACTTATCAGATCCCATGGAGGACCTCTCCGACCTCCTGGGCCGGGATTTCGGGTTCCGCCCGCAGGAAAATTCCGCTTCCATGAAGCCCTTCGTTATCGGATCCGGATCCGTCGGATCACCCGCCTCCTCGACCGCGTCCGCATTCGACGATGCCTTCGTGTAAACCCCCTGATTTTTCAAGAATTTTTAAATTTGGATTTTTCATAATTTTCTGAAATTTTCTGGGATTTTTCTGTAATTAAAATCATGGTTTTAATTATTAAATAGTTTTAAATTGATAATAAATAATATTAAAATATTATAAAAATAATATTTTTGGGTGTAAAATGAAAAACTGGACTTAGGATAATTTTCTGGGAATTTATTGGGCCCCGGAATGTTATATCACCTAAAAACTATATTTTTATTATTATTAATTATTTTATTTTCCAAATAAACCAAAATCCCGGCCCAGCCCAACCCATTGGCCTATCGGGTCGGGTCGGGTCCGTCCGACCGAACCCGACCCGCACCTGAACCCGCTAGCCCACACCCCCTCTTCCCCCGCGCGACTCGGTCGGCCCCCGCTTCCGCCGGCCGCGCCGCCCGCCGCTCCGTCCGCCCCGCGCCCCGCGGCCACGACGCCCTCGTCCCCCGCCCCGCACGGCCTCCCCTCTCCCGCGCCCGCCTATAAAAACTCCCCCCCACCGCCTCTGCTCCGGCCACACCCCTCCCCGCCGCGTCCACCGCCTGCGCCACCAGCCCGCTGCCTCCTCCGCCGCCTCACCTCGCCGCCGTGCCGCCAGCGCCCCAGCCTCCTCCTCCTTCTCCCCTCTCCTCCTCCTTCCTCCGCCCCTCCGGCGCCCCGACAGTACCCCGCCGCAGCGGCCAGTAACAGCAGCGGCTGCGCCGCCTCCGGCAGCCGCCGTCCACGGCCACGAGCCCCCGCCCAAGCCCCCGGCCGGCATCCCCCGCCGCAGCGCCGCCGGAGCTCGGCACAGCACCCTAACCCTAGACACGGACACGTGTCGGACACGAGAAAGTTCGGTTTCCGGAGCCCTGTTCAGGTACGCGTATCTCTCTGCTCGTTGACCCGTTTTCGATTCCGTCAGTTGTAACGCGTAGCCTGCATGACCCCCTCGGTGCCCGTGCAACCCGCTCGGGGCATCGCGTCCTGTGGCGATCGGGAACCGCGATCCAAAAACAGGAAAAACAACGCCCTGATTCACCCCGGAACTGGCTACGCCCCGCCAAACGGGACGACTTGGTCGCGTGCGGTCTTCACAGATACGTGCGCGTCGTCGATACGGACGTGTGGGATTTCGCAGAAGTCGATTCGGGTGTGCGTGCACACCGGAATCAACGCGTATCCGCGGACACCGTCCAGTATCCGTCCTTTCTGGAACGCGTCCTAACTTTGTGTACACTCGTCGAATTGAAACGAAACTTGCGCCATCGGACTCGTAGCAATACGCTGGTCCTATGACCCAAGTTTGGTTCGATTCCGAGAACGTTGACAAAATTGCGTGTCGTGGGCCCCACAGGCCCCACTCGACGGACGATTTTGTGATCGGCTCATCGGAATCCAATTCTGAAAGTTCCGTTGGGTTCGTATCAACGTTCTTGACCTGTTGACACTAAGTTTGACGAATTTAGAGACCTTTGACCCTGACATATTTTTCGGTGCAAAGCGGGCCCACAAGTGGACCCCGTTTTGACCCGAAATGGTCATTTTTGCCCCTGCGTCCAAATTGGACTCAAGAACAGGCGTTTCTAGCTGATTGATATCTTCTGAGCATGATGGTAATGTTTGTTCCAGCATCCGGAGACGTTTTTGAAAATTTCCCGAGTAACAGAGCAGTAGTTGGAATTCAAACATCAGGCAAGTACCTGCACTTCAAGTTTATTCTTTATATTATGATAATTAGTTCCTTGCTCTACTAGCACCATTGGATGATCACACTTAGTGTTAGAATTTGGATTTCATGTCTTAATTTTCGTGTCGGGAGGAAGAATACTAGGAGGCATGTAGTTTACCCTTTCCCTCATGTCCTGACTGCTAGCTGTTGAGTACGCGACTGTACCATCAGCCTTATACTCGATTGTTCCTGACTGCTAGCCGTCTATGACGTGCCTTATTAGCCTTATAACCCCCTACATGCCAACTATGTATTCTAAATACATAATTTCACACACACATAGTTTCTTTGTCCTGTTGCAGTTCCATTTTCTTGTCTCATTATTTTTCTGTTTTACTCATATCCCTGATTTATAGCAATTAACCCTTAGTTAATTTTACTACATATTATGTATAATTTTTATATCATGGTACTTAGTCAGTTTTACTACTTGTCATAATTATTTAGTTTAAGCTTTGTAGTGTATTGGTACTTTGCTCCTTTCCTGACTGGATCCGTTGACATTTAGGCGATGATGAGGACTATGCCCCCACCTTTTATGGCCATATGACGTAGCAGGTGATACTATTGAGGAGCCGGTTCCTACTCAGGAGACTACTTTTGAGGAGTAGTTAGCCAGTTAGCTAGTATTTTCTTTCAGCATAGTACTCGGGTTTGTCCCCGATTTATCTTCTGGTTCTGTATTAAACTGTGGATTTGGATGTCACAAAATTTGTCTTATGAAATCTTAGCATTCCTATTTCCTGTTATTATCCTTGCCTATTTATTCTTGTGAATGAGCTAGATTTTAAATTACCTGTGAATATGATCTAGACAGCGTACTACCGCCGACACTGCGGCGTAGGCTGGACGTACTCGCGAACCGGTACCTGAATATCTGGGTACGGGTCGTGACACTTCGGGGCCCCGCCGGCTTACGTCTGATTCGCATCCGCCTCCTGATCCCTGCAAACCTCCTTCGACTCGATCAATTGCATTGTAATATTGCAAAAGTTTCGATTTTGTTTGGGTTCATTTGGTGTTGAGATCTTATCTTTGGACTAGCATAGTGGTCAAAATTTCTCCTTTGGTTTGGTGAGGATAAGCTTTGGATCCGAACGGAAGGGGAGAGGTGGAAAAAGGAAGAGAAAGGAGAAAGCAAAAAAAAAAAAAAAAATTTGAAAACACCCTTAACAGCGACGTTTTCGATTTTTTATTTTTATTTTTAAAATTCAAAAATGTCCATAGTAAGGACGTTTTTTTTTAACCTGTGTGGAAGCTTTTAAATATTTTTAAAGTTATTTAAATACTGTATACCCTTAACAAGGACGTTTTGAATCGCATTTAAAATTATTTTTCAGCCAAACGTCCTTAGTAAGTCTTATTAAGGATGTTTCGTTTCTTTTCTCATAATTTTTTTTCACTAAAACTAATATTATAATAATTTAATTTTCTACAATTTTTTTTTTGTATTTTTGTAAAATTTTATATTCTTAGAACAATTTCGTAAAAGTTTGATTCTGTGAATGCAATTTTCTGTTTATTTTTACCGGACAATCCTTGTAATTTCGAGCACCCAGACCGTTGTAAAGTGAAAAAAAGGTCACAGTATCAAAAAGTCATTTTTATATTAGGAGAGAGAAAGTGTGGGGGGGTATTAAACAACAATTACTTTCTTTTCCGCACTAAATGACAACAAAATCCCACAGGAAAAAAGAAAAAAGTACACTATCAATGAATGACGAGACTATCTCGACAATGACTCGTACCAATGTGCTTACAAAATTGGGAAAGCAATATCTCAGAACGCCCATGTCATCATATGATGCAATCGCCTTACGTGTGCATGATAAATTAACTGGCATGGGCCCACTTTTCCTCCCAAATCTAAATAAGATCATGGTCGTCGATTTCAAAACCAACGATATTGATGCCAAAAAAATTCCGTCACAGCTTCACACCAACTGCACACAAATGTTTTTAAAAATCAGAAGCTCTACATTGACCGCGGCAGCAAATTGCCAAAGAAACAACGTCACGTGTTGTGTGCTGGTTGATCGAATTTTTTTGGGCTATGTCAGTAGGTGACTGAGGTCATCCATTTTATTCGGCCAATCAGTGTTTAACACGTGGCATCTCAGTTTGATATAATTTTTGTTCTAAAATTGGGCTCCGGAGATCGAATAGGATAGGACACTGAATTTGGTTAAATCGATTTAATCTTGAATTAATTTTGATTGAACCAATTATATAAATTTATAATTTTATATTAAATATATTATATTTTGTGCAACTGTTTATATACTACTTAAAATTTCTGCATATTTATCATAATAGAATTAGTCAAGAAGTAAACATATTAACTTTGATTGCATGTGAAGTCCAAAACAAGGATCAAATGTCATAGCCAAATCGTTTCGAAACTCAATTGAGTTAGACGGTTCAGTGGTCTGACTGTTCGGATTGACCGGGTTGACCGAATATTTAAAAAAAAAAATAGTGGATCAATATTAAATCAGTAAAAAAAAAACTATTTCAAATTCTGCATTAAATATTCTTCGTCAAACTTGTACCTTTTATATATATATATATATATATATATATATATATATATATATATATATATTTCACAATTGGACTCAAGAGTGAAATCAGAAATTCGAATAATTTTGAACTGAACTAATATTTTATTTTTTATTTTTAATTGTGTGCTAAACTGAATTTGGAAGTTTGTTGCTAGTGTCATATTAAAACAAAAAAATGGTTCGCATGTGACTGAACCTTATAAAACTACCATCAAGTTATTGGACGGGACCAGTGTATCAACTGCAATTGCTAGACACAGATGGACAAGGGCAAAAATTAATGAAAACTTTGTTTGATTGGACAAAAATTGAGTAAACAAAATTTATTTGAAGATACTTTCTACAAACGGATTTTTTCATTTAAAGTAGTATTATATTATATATTTATAAATAACGGGAAAAGTTTGGAGAAATAGCAGAGGGGGGACCACTCGCCAACTCAGTTGGCGAGGTGCTGAGTTGACGAGCATCTCGCCAACTGAGTTGGCGGGGCGCTCTCCTCGAGGGACCGCTCGCCAACTCAGTTGGCGGGCCATGCACCATTGGCTATCCAGCCGTTGGGCAACGGCTATATTCCATTCCTATAAACACCCCTCCAAACACTCCTCACATCACATTCTCCTCCTATTTTTACAACTTCCTCCTCTTGATATTTACTGGCGATGGCTACCCACAATGACGGTCGTATTCCTGGCGGACCGACTACCGCGCTTATTATTAAGCAACGTGAAGACCACATTTCTAGTCAGATATTTACTGGCGAGGTAATTTTTAAAATTACAAGTTACCAACTTTATTAATGTATATGTTTTTTATAATGCCTATGTTTACTTTATTAATGCATATATTTTTTATAGTTATACGACCATGATCATGCTTTACGAACCCGGATCCACGTACATTGGCGGGCCGAAAGGAATTATCGTACGTGGGAGCTAAATTCGGTTCAAAAGGCTTTGGTGGAATCCTTTGGATTCCACTATATAGATCGTGTTAGATATTTAATTCACGATCTTCATTTAGTTGTAAGCCTTGCGGAGCGTTGGTGGCCAGAACGCAACACTTTCCAACTCCCATTCGGCGAGATGACGATCACCCTTTTTGATGTGGCAAATATACTAGGGTTACCTATTAAAGGTAACGCTATATATTTTGATCCGCACTTAAAGGAATCTGATCTGATCCGGAGTTATCTCGGTGTTAGCCCTCCTTCAGGTATAAAAGACGACAATTATGTGAAATTTTCATGGCTCCGTGGCAACTTTATAGACCTACATCAAACTATTGATGGGGTGGTTGATGTAGATGAAAATCGGGTATGTATTTTTATTAGTAAATTTGTTTATTACTTAATTCAGTGGTGCAATTCTATATAACACTTAATAAATCCAGGTCATTCGTTGCACTAGAGCGTATCTGCTCTGTTTATGTGGTGCAATTCTATTTTCCGATGCATCGGAAAATCTGGTAAATGTGCAGCTTTTACCATTCTTGGATGATCTGACAAAACCTACTGAGCATGCGTGGGGAGCTGCTACTCTTGTCTTTTTGTACGCCAATCTGACAGAATTTGTCAGATCCAATCGCAAGAGTATTTGTGGATGTATTTCACTGACACATGTATGAATGAAAGACCTTAAAAAGTTAGAGTAATTTTATACGCAAATTTTGTTTGTACTAATGTCATATTTTTGTTTTATAGTTCTGGTCCTACGAGCACTTCTATATTGGTAGGCCTGTTACCAGCATTCTCAGTGATGTTGGAGTATTTCCAGTTGCTATGCGCTGGCCTACAGACGTAGTGGATTATCAACACTACCAATACAGGACTGTATCACTATATCGTAGCCAATTTGATACGCTGCAGTATAATGAGGTAATTTTTAAATATGCAATAAATATCTTTAAATTATTTAAGTTATGATCGTAGATAAACATCACATCTAATTGATACCATATCTTTAAATAGGTAACCTGGAGCCCGTACTCATGTGAACCTGATGCTCCAGAAATCAAGATGACATCCTATGCATTTAGTTTACACAGATGTCATATTATATATGATCGGTTCACCATGTACCATCCGGCAGACCGTGTTCTTCGGCAATTCAGAATGGCCCCAATAATTTCCGATGATCCACCGACAGTCGGTTATCAGACATCAAATGCATTACAACGAATCATTGGTCTCGTTGCTGACTGGAATAATCGGTTCGAGAATTATAGTGTGAGGGACATGTCTCCCAGACTAAATTCTGCTGAGGAATGTAAGTTATAAGTTACTCATTATTCGTATTGATTTAGTGTAAATAGTTTGCTAAAATTTTGTTTACATTTTTCAGACATAGGTAGCCTGGACTACAGACAATGGTGGGGATGCCCTCTTATGAGCAACCGAGTATACCGCTATGAGGAGCCCAGGTTCAAGACTAGATCTGTAGACGATTCTACTCTGCGTGCTTTTGCCGATGGAATACATGAGTTGGTATGACTTCATTATACTTTAAAAAATACATATACATAGATATGATAAATATATTAATTTACATGTTTCAAATTTCAGAGTGGTGTATACCGGCAACATTTACAACGACCTCATAGAAACCTTTCCCCAGAGAGTCGGCGTCTTATGGAGGAACTTGTGACTCGTGTTGAGCATCTGGGTATTGGACGGGAACCGAAAATGCCTCCAGTACAATCCCGTCTTCCACCGGACTGTCCGACCGGCTTAGTACGACAAAGACACTCTCGTCGTCGTCGGCGGGATACTGCTGGAGCGGGCCCGAGTGACCAGTATGCAGGAGCGGGCCCGAGTTACCAGTATGCTGGCGAGTTACCAGTATGCTGGAGCGGGCCCGAGTTACCAGTATGCTGGAGCGGACCCGACTTATGAGACTCCTGGAGCGGGCTCGAGTTACGAGACTGCTGGAGATGAAAGCTACCAGATATTTACACAATTTTTTTCGACTCCATCAGCACCGCTGCCTACCCAAACTCAACAAGACGAGGACGAGGATTAGTAGATAATTTTTAACATTGTATGATTGCAATTTTTGTATGATTTGTAATGGTTTTTTATTACAATATTTGGGTATTGAACAATTATATTTTACTCTCTCGGTTGACTAGTACATCTTCTTCGGTTGTGTCCCATAGCACCACAATTACTGCAACGTAGATCTCTTGTCGATGATTCCCGGGGTTTGATGCGGTTCTTCTTTGGTCTTACGGCTTTGCGTCTTACATCTGGCACCCCAATTTGTCCTCTTACCAAAGGACCTTGGATCTCGTAGGGAACTGGAATTGGCTCCATTTTTGGCGCGTATACACTTGTCAAGTTTTCCGTCGAAAATACTGCAGGATAAAAACTATCAATACTAATATTGCCCAACGGCTGGGTAGCCAACGGTGCATGGCCCGCCAACTGAGTTGGCGAGCGGCCTCTCGAGAAGAGTGCCCCGCCAACTCAGTTGGCGAGATGCTCGCCAACTCAGCACCTCGCCAACTGAGTTGGCGAGTGGTCCCCCCCTCTGCTATTTCCCCAAACTTTTCCCGTTATTTATAAATATATAATATTATATTACTTTAAATGAAAAAATCCGTTCTACAAAATATTTCCGTGGAAATATAAATTATTTTATTCCTTGTCTAAGAACTTTTCATATAAATGACTATATATATACTAGTAAATATACATACGTTATACGTAAAATAATTTTTTTAATATTATTATAAAATAGATTAAATATTTAAATATATTTGAATTTTATTATATATATGTTTATATTTTATTTATGATTTATTAGAGATTTTATTATATTTTAAATATAATTTGTTATGGATATATTTTTATTTTTTATAAGAAAGTTTTGAAAATGCTAGCCGTCTAAGCCGTAGGTATATCCCCACTTAATTAAAAATTAAACAATAAATAAATTTTCACTGATTTTTGAACTACGTAATATTATAAGTATGGCCAAATATCTCTTCTAGCTCATGTGGTTAAGGTAAGAGGTATTCTCCTTAGTTCGTTAGGTCTGATTTTTCTTGGTGTTATTTATAACAAATTTAATTTTTTTCAACAATTTTTTTTTACGTACTAGTAATTTTCTAGTAAACGGTGGAGAATTTACAAACGGCTTAGACGACACAATTTTGAGCCAATTCCAAGCCTCATTATATGAGTACTAGTAATGTGCACGTGCATTGCACGTATGTAAAAAAAAATAAAAAAATAAAAAAATATGAATTGCTTATGAAAACTATAATTTCATGGAATTGAACTCAAGCAATCAACAAAAATGCCTCCCATCTTAACCACTTGAGCGAGAGTTGTTTAGTTATATCATATTAGGTAGTTACATGCTTGGTTAAATTATTTTTAATAATTACTGGAATATTTAGGTAGTTATTTAGTTATCTTCTTATTAATTTTTTAAATTTATTTAAATGCTAATATACATACGGCTTGGATGACTTATTTTTTGAGCCGTTTCCAAGCCGCATTATATATACTAGTAATCAATTCACGTGTGTTGCATGTAAAATAATCTTTTTCTTCTTAATTTAATATAAATTATTGAAATATTGAAATATATTTAAATTAAGATTTATTATATAAAATTTTATATTTTAATTAGAATTTGTTATATATTTGATTATATTATAATTAGTTACGGATATAATTCTACTTTTCACAAAATATCTTTAAAACGGTTAGGCTAATTATAAATAAATATCTCTTCTAACTCATGTGGTTAAGGTTTGGGGCATTCTCTCTGGTTGGTTGAGTTCGAATCTTGGTAGTGTTATTATAAATTTAGTTTTTTTAATAATTTTTTACATAATATTAATTTTTTAAAAATAAGTAATTGATGATGATATTTGAGTCGTTTTAAAGCCTCATTATATTATGGAAGATTAGTAAATACACGTGCAACATAAAATTTTCTAATATTATTATAAAATAGTTTAAATATTTAAATATATTTTAATTATAATTTATTTTGGATATATTTCTACTCTTTATAAAATATTTTGAAAATGCTAGCCGTCTAAACCGTACGTATATCCTCACAAAATTAAAAATTAAAAATTAAAAATTAAAAATTAAAAATTAAAATTTAAAATTTAAAAATTAAAAATTAAAAATTAAATTTAAAAATTAAAAATTAAAAATTAAATAAATTTTAACTAATTGTTTAACTACATAATATTATATAACTATAATAAAATACCTCTTCTATCTCATATGGTTAAGGCGGAAGGCATTTTTCTTGGTTGGTCAAGTTCGATTTTCCTTGACGTTATTTATAACAAATATATTTTTTCCAACATTTTTTTTTACGTAATATTAATTTTTTAAATAAATAGTTGAGTATTTACAAACGAATTAAACGGCTCATTTTTGAGCCGTTTTGAAGCCTCATTATAAAAATAAGTGTGTGTATATATATATATATATATATATATATATATATATATATATATATATATATATATATATTTTACTCATTATTTTTAATTATAAAAATCAGAAATATAAAATAATTATTAAAAAGCTCAACCAAAATAATAATGATAATAAGCTATTTATTTAAGTATTTAAAATATTAATATAATAAATGTTTATGATTAATAATAACAATATTATTACCTTTTTATTCTATATTTAAAAATAATTATTGTATTTGAAAAATTAAAATAACTATTGTATTTAATAATTTAATCTAATTATTATAATATCAAATTATTCATTTAATAATTATCATAATAATAAAATGATATGTTTTAAAATATGTTTTTATTTCCCTTTCTTCTTCCTAGGTGGTTGTTGAAGTCATTTATGAGTGAGCAAAAAAATAAGAAGCCAATTTTACATAAATATTTTACATAAATAAAATATTCCGCTGAACTGGATAGTGTACGAAACAACAAAATAGAACTGCTTCAAAAAAATATACCATATTTTCATGAAAATAGTAAAAATTAAACACAGTCCAAGAGAAAACATAAATAAAAAGACTTATGATATTATATGGTTGATTTTTCGGCTTTGCCAATATCCCCACCCGAATATTTACTTAATACTTTTTTTTTTATCATTTATAAGCCTTTACTGATAATGCACATATTGTGTAATTGTGGTACATACATATGAACAAAATAATTTTATGTTTGAAGTGCCTTTTCAATCTTCCACTTCTATCTTCATATGTAGCAAGAAGAAGACACATAATGTTTTGTATAAGAATTGATGACGAACAATTTACCAAATATCATTGTCTTAGTAACTCAACCTAAAGCTCACTTATTTGACATTTATTTTAAAATTATTATTATTATTATTATTATTATTATTATTTGAGATCTAATTTTTAATTCAGGATCTCTTCAATAACTAAGAATAAATACGTTACGGATTTTAGATTTTGAGATCCGAGGCGAACTATAAAAGTGTGACCTCAGCTTATTATAGATTTAGTTTTTTTTTTCCATCGACCATAATACAATAGTATTATCAACACAAAATAAAAAAATAAAATAAAAACAAATATTATATCTAAAATAATATATGTTATAACGAAATACTAATAAAACTGAAGATGTTAAAAAAATAATATTCCAGACAAAAAAAAAGATAATGATATTTGAGATAGTTCATAATAATAATAATAATAATAATAATAAATCTTAGGCCATCAAACGATTCCTCAAAAGCATTACATAGTCGCTTAAATATTACTCACACTTAGGCATGTAACGACGGAAGGGTACATGAGATTGAGAGTATCAGACTGTTAAAGCGACAAAAGGGAAAAAAAATTTGACGATGACTTCATAATTTTTTTTAGCCTCTTTTATTCTAGTACTAGTATAGTGCACGTGCATTGCATGTGAGTAACAAAATTGTTAAAAAATTAAATATAAATTTATTATAAAAAAAACAATCAAGAAAAATACCTCACACCTTAACAGAGTTGTTTAATTATAAATAAATCATATTAGGTAGTTAAAATGTTAAATAATTAAAAATAATTTAAATAATTAATAGAATATTTACAAATGATCTAGAGGGCTTACTTTTGTGCCGTTTCTAAGCAACTTTTTATTAGTAGAGAAATAATGTATATATATCCTATCACAAACAAACAAACAAAAAACTAAAAATCTTTGTACACATACTAAAAGGTCTAGTGGACTTTTGTTCAAAATTAGAGTTATATACACTAGATAGTATAAGAAAAATTGATGCCCTTAAAAAATTTAGACCTAAAACTTGTTATCAACTTGAATACTCCGTATTGTAAATAGTCAGAAATATAATTCATATAAAATATATGAATCTGACCGAGATCGAGGCTTGAACTTAGTTCAATGTCCTTAATGATGGGAGTGAAAGTGAGTACCTGCGAGAAAATCGAGACTGAGACCGAGGCTTGTATCTGCGAGAGTACATGCGAGAGAACTTAGTTTAATGTCCTTAATTCATATAAAATATATGAATCTGATCGAGACCGAGGCTTGAACCGTTACCCAAACCAGAGAGTACCTGCGAGAGAACCGAGCAAAACGCACAAACAAAAAACGTCAAACACAAATCGCAGACAGAGAATTTTTACGTGAAAAATCCTTACAAAAAAAACTACGGGACGATCGGAGTCCAACCCTGAAGAACCTCCACTAATAGAATAACAAAAATACACCCTCTACAAGCTCCTCCCGATCCAACACGGGTCACCACAACACTTAGGAATAGAAAATAGATTACACCACGAAGATAGAATACAATGAAAAATTATCCAAAATTGATCTCCTCCTCTGAAACGGCCTCAAATCATTCTTTCTCATTCCCAAAGTTGCACAAGCACACTTGCCTCATTTTTCTCTCTTGTTGTTATATTATAAGGGTTAGAAAAAACCTAATATATACTCCACAATCCCGCAACTAATCCTGAACCGTAGTATACGATCCAACGGTGTATAAAATACCTCAAAATTTTCGTCCAACCGGCAACCGAACTCGGACCGAATTTGCCCGAGTTGATGTTTGCAAGTAAACGAAGACATCAGCTTACTTGGAGCACCTTGATCGAGTTCGGCCCGAACTCAGCCTAGGGAACTGAGTTCGGTTCGAACTCGGTAGGCCTGTTTCCAACAGCCCCTCCTTCTCATGTTCGCTGCTCCCGAGCTTCTCTGACTTCTCGAATGGCTCTCGTCGCCTCCCCGAGCTTCTCTGACACACAGACGATGCTCGTCGCACTCCGGGGTCTTCTCCACATAGGTTGGTAACCCCACCCACTCCAATAAATCTTTCCATCCATAACTATGTGGAGGGGGTCGTCATCCCGACGATCCGCCTGCAGTGCTCAAACTTTTTTTTTGGAAGAATCTTCGTGAACATGTTTGCTCCATTGTCATCTGTATGAACCTTCTCAAGCGTCGCTTCCATCTTATCAACCACATCCCGTATCTAATGATATCGAGTATCAATGTGCTTGGACCGGCTATGAAATATCCGGTTCTTCACAAGGTGAATAACACTCTGGCTATCACAAAGCAAAGGATAATGCTCTTGCTTTAGCCCCATTTTATGCAACAGCTTCTTCATCCACAATAACTCCTTGCAAGCCTCCATCGTCGCAATGTACTCTGCCTCTGTCGTCTACAAGGTAACACACTTCTGCAAACGCGACTGCCACGATACCGCTCCACCAGCGAACATCATCACATAGTCCGAAGTCGATCGTCTCGTGTCTACATCTCCAGCCATATTAGCGTCGGTATATCCAACCAGCTTTGGCTCGTCACCACCAAAAGAAAGTCTCCAATCGACAGTGCCCTGAAGGTATCGTAGTATCCACTTGATCGTACTCCAATGTATCCTTCCAAGATTTGAAAGATACATGCTAACTGTGCCAACTGCATGAGCGATGTCTGGCCTCGTACACACCATAACATACATAAGACTTTCCACAACTGAGGCATATGGAACCCGCTCCATGTCTTCCTTCTCGTCCTCGATAAATGGACACTACTCCTCAGTGAACTTAAAGTGAGCTGCAAGGGGACAACTCACTTTCTTCGACCCGTCCATCCCAAAATACTGAAGTACCCGGTGAATGTACTTCTTTTGGGACAAGTGTAGCAGCTTGGACTTTCTCTCTCGGCTAATCTCCATTCTAAGAATAGTCTTCACTACGCCCAAATTCTTCATAGAGAAGGCCGCGTCCAGTTGCGCTTCAACTCCGCTATTCTAGTAGCATTTCAATCCACTAGTAGAATATCATCAACATACAGCAATAAAATAATAAAATCATCATCGATAAAGTACCTCACAAATACACAATAGTCCGATGTCGTCCGTGTATAACCATGCTCTCCCATAAATGACTCGAACTTCCTGTACCACTGCCTCGTAGCCTCCTTTAGACCATACAAGCTCTTCCTCAACCGACAGACCAAGTATGACTTGCCTTTCTCAAAGAATCCCTCTGGCTGTTCCATGTATAACTCCTCCTCAAGATCACCGTGGAGGAATATCATCTTCACGTCCATCTGCTAGACCTCCAAGACAAAATCGGCTACCAATGCTAGCACCACTCGAATAGATGACTGCTTGACGATTGGCGAAAAGATCTCATCATAATCTACGCCTTTCCGCTGACCATAGCCTTTAACTACTAGCCTCGCTTTGTATCGGGGGCGAGTAGCATCATCTGTCTGCTTTACTCTGAACACCCATTGATTCTTCAAAGCCTTCTTGCCTTTTGACAATCGTACCAGATCATAAGTAGAGTTGACCTCTAAGGAACTTATCTCCTCCTGCATGGCCTCCATCCACTCCTGGCTGTGTTCGTCTTCCATAGCTTCTGCAAAACTTTTGGGTTCTCCCCCATTAGTCATTAGCACATACTCACCTGGTGAGTATCTTGTAGATGGTCGACGCTCTATGTCTCTCCTCCTCAATGGAACCATTGGTGCTGGCTGTATATAAACTACCTCCTCACCTACAGGAACTGCCTCCTCGGCATGCTCATTCTCCTGAGGGTCACCCTGACCACCATCAGCAGGCAGATGATCAAGGTTGGGAGTAACTCCATCTACTGGCTCACCCATAACTGGATCCTCTGCGATGTCATTTAGAAACTGCTCGAAGTGAAATAACTCTAACTCAGGCAATTCCTCAGCCTCAGACGGCATCTCGGAATCCTGAGTGTTGGTCATGGTCAGATCCTCGACGAATACCACGTCCCTGCTTCTGTAGAGCTTTTTTCCCACTGGCTCGTAGAGTCTATAACCAAACTCATCCCGACCGTAGCCGACAAAGGCACACCGCCTCGTCTTCGGCTCTAATTTGGTTCTCTCGTCCTTCGGTACATGCACGACGACCTTGCAACCAAACACCCACAGGTGATTATATGACGGCTCTTTATTGTACCATACTTTGTCAGGTACATCACTCTGCAAAGGAGCCCTAGAAGATAAAATAATAACATAAGCAACTGTCTAAAGGGCCTCACCCCAATAGTTTTTCGACAAATTTGCTTATGACAACAAACACCGCACCCTTTCCATTAGCATCATGTTCATGCGCTCTGCTACACCATTGAGCTGCGGTGTCTTTGGTGGAGACTTCTGGTGTCGTATCCCTTGCTCTGCAATAAGAATCAAAGGGACCAATGTACTCGTCGCCGTTGTCGGACTGAACACATAATAGCTTCTTGCCCATCTCTCTTTGAACAGAGGACTGAAACTCTCTGAAAGTGGGCAGCAACTGATCCTTGGTCTTTAAGTCATAGACCCAAATATTTCTGGAACAATCATTAATAAATGTTACAAAATAAGAAGCATCGCCAATGGACTTTACCTTCATAGGACCGCAAACATCTGAGAGAATCAACTCGAGCAACGCCGGCTTCCTCGAACTTGGATAACTTTAGAAAGATACCCTATTTTGCTTCATCGCCAAATAATGCGTGCATCTCTCCAATTTTGTAGACTTTAGCCTTGGAATCACCTTCCTATTTACCAAGTAGTTCATCCCCTTCTCGCTGATATGGCTGAGCCGCCTGTAGCCCAGCTCGGTAGACGCATCAGTAACAGCGTTCACCTACTTTGCCCTCATGTATGCTCTCTTCCATATAGTAGAGTCTGGACCTCTTGCTTTCTCTGGCAATCACCATCGAACCTCTGAAAAGCTTCCACTGACTGTTCCCGAAGAGATTAAATAAGCCCTCATCATCCAACCTTCCAACTGACACCAGGTTGAAACGGATATCAGGGACATGACAAACATCTTTGAGAACAAGAACTACACCCGTTGTAAACACCCTGATTTTTCTAAATTTTTAAAAACTATTTTTTCCCAATTTTTCGGTAATTTTCTGGAATAAAAACTAAGGTATTTTGTGACTAAAAGATTTTTTAATTAATATTAATTAATATTAAAATATTATGGAAATAATATTTTATGGTGTAAAATGGAAAACCGGACATAGGATAATTTTTTGTGAATTTATTGGACTCCGGAAATATTTTTAAAGCCCTAAAAAACCAATGTAGAATTAAACCGACTTAAACCCTGACTGAACCCGGTTTAATTGGAATTAAACCAAACCAAACCGACTCAAACCGAACCAGACCAACCCAGACTTAACGGGTCGGGTCGGATCCGAATCGAACCCGACCCGGACCCGAAACCCTAACCGAACCATAGAATCGGATCCCCCACCGGATTCACTGTTCATGCCCTATTTATAGCCTCGGCGTCCGTGCTCGCCGCCGCAAAACCCTCCAGACTTCTCTCCGCCGCAGCACCCCCTAGTCGGAACCCTAATTCTTCCGCCGTCTTCTTCGACCACCTCACCTCGAGCCCCCATCTCCTACATCTCCACAGACTTCCTCCGCCGAACCCTCGTCGATCACCGCCTCCACAACTCTCCTCCTCCGCTCGACCCCTCGCCTTGCTGTCCTTCTCCATCCGCTCGACCATCGACCACCACTCACCCTCGTCTGAACCCACAGCCCTCGACTTCCTCTACGTCGACTCCACCGGCGTCGAACAACATCCCGGACGCCCTAGGCCGAGCCGCCCTCCGCCGGCGAGTCCACCCAGCGGTCTCCGGACACAGCCCCTAGCCCTGACACAGATCCTGTGTGGAGCCAACACAGCGGACACGGTGACCAGGACACGAAACAGCATCCCGGACACGAGAATTCTCGGTTCACGGAGCCCTGTTCAGGTAACCCGTTCTCTCTCCTCGTTATTCCGTTTTTCGTTCCGTCAGTTGTGTCGCGTAGACTGTGTAACCCTCTCGATGCCCGTGCAACCCGCTCGGTACGTCGCGTCCTGTGGTGATCGTAAACCGCGATCCAAAAACAGGAAAACCAACACCCCATTTTCCCCCGGAACTGAGTGCGCCCCGCCAAACAGGACGACTTGGTCGCATACGGTCTTCACCAAAATGTGCGTGCCGCTGATACGGACGTGCGGGCTTTCGCAGAAGTTGATTTGGATGTGCGTGCACACCGGAATCAACGCGTATCCGCCGACAACGCCCCGTATCCGCCTGTTCTGGAACACGTTGTAACTTTGTGTACACACGTCGGATCGAGACAAAACTTACGCCATCGGTCTCATAGCAATACGCTGGTCCTGTGACCCAAGTTTGGTTCGATTCTGAGAACGTTGACAAAATCACTTATTGTGGGCCCCACTGGCTCCACTTGACGGGCGATTTTGTGATCGGCTCATCGGAATCCAATTCTGGAAGTTCCATTGGGTTCGTATCATCGTTCCTGACTTGTTGACAACAAGTTTGACGAATTTGGAGACCTTTGATCCTGACATGTTTTTCGGTGTAAAGTGGCCCACATGTGGACCCCGCTTTGACCAGAAACTGTCATTTTTGCCCCTGTGTCCAAATTGAACTTAAGGACAGGCATTTCTAGCTATTTATATTTTTTGAGTCTGTTGGTGATGTTTATTACAGCTTTTGGAGGAGTACCTACAGGATCCACTGATACAGGGACAACTGTTGGTATTCAAACCCCAGGCAAGTGTACCTTGCCAACTTTGCAGTTCTTGTTATATTTTCCTTGATTCATTTATATTGTTGTACATGCTTGACCTAGGACCGTGTGACTTACTTAGCGTCCGATTAATAGTCGGGTGCCAACACCGTACGCGGAGTTGTGTAACGTCATCTAGAGATCGATATTCGTGACCCTTTACATTCTCGTACTTGTCTTATCAAGTACACCATAACCTAGGATACTTGACACTATTCATGAGACAAGATCTTTCTGAGATATTCATGGTAATTCGGTATAGGATACAGGATTTGACAGAGACACTATATTCCTAGCTTCTATATGACTTGTTGCATTAGCTATGATCTTGCGTGACATGTACATGAGACATTGTGGACATGAGACGTGTGGTTACATTGGGTGGGGAGAGACACACAGGCTACAGGCTGATCATATATATAACCCCTATTATTGTGAGGCACAAGACTAAGCCCGAGCTTCGCCCATTACTCATTATTACTGCTACCGGCTCCCCGACACAGAGCTTGTAGTGGCTCAGCCTGAGTACTAGTGATGCTCTCACTTGCATTTCACATAGATGGTTACATACTTACCCTATTTATTTTATTATTTGCTGCACTGCATTTATTTTGGCTTGTATTATCTTGTACCTTGCTATGTCCCATGAGGACCTGGATCCGGATTATGTCCCCAGGATTTGCAGACGAGATTTATCCCGAGGTATACGGGACCGCAGCAGGAGCTGATACAGGAGCTGTATCGACACCCGAGGACGAGGTGTTAGCTGAAGACTTTTCCTGAGCATCTATGTTTCATGCTCAGTATTTACTTTATTCAGTCATTATTATTCTGGTCTGTTGAACCATTGTATCAGATTTTTATCGGGTTGTTCCCCGAAGCACTTTGTTGAGACTGGTTGATGATTTACATTCCTTATATCTGTGGATCATATTTTATCTTGTGTGGATGAGATTAGTTGTGTCATATTGTCGTAGACTTTATTTTACAGCTTAAGTACGCTCTGATGGATCCATTAAATTGGGTTTGTCCATCAGTGTGTGCTGCTGGCCATTGCCACGTGTCTAGTCCCTCGATATTTTAGGACTGGGGCGTGACATAGTTTTTGTGGTGGCCCATGCAGGTCTACGACTAAATTATTCGGTTTCAACTTAGGGACCGAGCAAGCCTGCCCTAAGGATAGGATAAGTTATATGATCTCATCCATTGTTTGAACCATTTTTGAACTCTATATCGAACTCGAACTAATTGCTTGATTTGCATCCTTTGTTGATTCCTCTGAGCGTTCTTACAGTTTATCTTTTGGTTGCAGAGTAATGGATCCAAGGAACGGAGACGAGAATCCCTTGGATACACCACATGATGCTGTGGTTACCTATGTAGACGGAGTAACACCAGGGAATGGAGGACAATCATCTCAAGAAAATCAAGCCGGCCAGCCTAATCCAAGGTTTCGGCGTGATGACATCCCACCTCCGCCACAGTTCACTCCACATATGCCTATTTTCCAGCCAGGGCAAGCCATGGACGGGCAACAGATGTTTCAGATGATTTATGCCATGATGCAAGCCCAACAGCAGGTTCAACAAGAGGCTCCGCGTCATGAGGCAGAGTATTTGAGGACCAGCCTGGTATCTGCATTGGAGCAGGCAAACCCACCAGTGAGGTGATCAGCGACGGGATCTATCACTAATTTTCGTCAGCTCAAGCCTCGTACCTTTTCTGGAAAGGAGGGGCCAACTGAAGTTCACGAATGGCTCACGAACATACAGCACCAGTTGGAAGCAGTTGAACTTTCGAGGGAGAAATGGATGACTGCTGTCAGGATACAGTTGACTGAAAATGCACATCATTGGTGGTTATCAGAAGAGAGAAGGCTCGGACAGGACCGAGTCACTTGGGAAGAGTTCTCCAGACTCTTTCAAGAGATGTATATTCCAGCAGTTGCACGGTCGGAACTCAGGGACAGGTTCAACCGCCTTATCCAAGGCAATATGTCAGTGGAAGAATACAATGCAGAATTCATTCGTCTGAGTCGCTTCGCCCCTTCTCTAATTCCTACAGAGGAAGAGAAGGCTGAGAAGTTCTTTGACGGACTGAAGTTCGAGCTCCAGAGGTTGATAGGATCTGTTGCACCTACATCGTACACCGACGTTCTTGCAGCAGCACGACGCATGGAGCATGTCACTAGAAGGGAGTCAAATCTGAAGAGGCCAATCACATCAGCACCAACCAGGACATCACAGGGGGATTCTGCAAAATGATCCCAGAGGAGTATACCAGAGAGAGCAGCACACAGGGCCATATCTCTTCCTACTTGTCACCACTGCGGCAAGGTAGGACACATTGAGAGAGAGTGCAAGCGCAAGTTGGGACTATGCCTGCTTTACAAATCCAACCAGCATCTATCCAGAGACTGCACTAAACATAGAGAGGGAGCACCAAGACTAGCTTTACCTGTACCAAGACCAGCTTATCCAGCAGTGGGAGCACCACAGACAGGAGTTGGAGGAGCCAGACCACCAGCTCCCGGAGGATATCAGCAGAGACCACCATTGGCACCACAGGCAGCTCTATTTCAGCAGGCTCAGCAGCAGAGAGGTCCAGCTCAGGGACGAGGACATGCATTTGCATTGGCTGTTGAGGAGGAAGCTACTACATGAGAGGTTATCGCAGGTACTATTTTAGTAGCTTCATTACCAGCTGTAGCTTTATTTGATTCTGGAGCATCGCATTCATTTATAGCAGCTAGCTTTGTAGCCACCCATAGAGTAGCTACCGCACCCCTTCCGAAGATTAAGAGAATTCTTACGGGAGGTAGAATTATCCCAGTTAGTGACGTCTGTAGATCATGTTCTGTAGTAGTCTGTGGAAGAGAGATGCGAGCTCAATTTCTGATCTTTTCCATGCTGGATTATGATATTGTACTTGGTATGGACTGGTTAAGTCAGTACCATGCGACTCTTGATTGCCGACTTGGACGGGTTATATTTAAACCGCCTGGACATCCAGAATTTGAGTTTCTTCGGGGAGCTATAGAGCAAGGAGTTCAGCCTACTCTTAGGATATTATCTGTAGAAGGGGAGACAGGTTACCCAAGAGTCATATCAGAGTTTGTAGATGTATTCCCTGATGATCTTCCAGGTTTACCACCTGATCGGGAAATAGAATTCACAATAGACTTAACCCCAGGAGCAGAGCCTATCACTTCATCAGTATATCGGCTAGCGCCTAAGGAGTTAGTAGAGTTGAAGGAACAAGTTGATGATCTTTTGGAGAAGGGTTTTATTCGGCCCAGTATTTCACCTTGGGGAACACCCAAATTATTTGTACCAAAGAAGGATGGAACAGTACGTTTGTGCATTGACTATAGGGCACTGAATGCTGTGACCATCAAGAATAGGTATCCCTTACCACGCATTGATAATCTATTCGATCAATTGAGTGGTGCTAGGGTATTCTCGAAGATTGACCTTAGATCCGGCTATCATCAGATTAAAGTAAGGAAGGAGGATATACCGAAGACTGCCTTCAGGACCAAGTATGGACATTATGAGTTCTTGGTAATGCCGTTAGGTTTAACCAACGCGCCAGCTGTGTTCATGAGTTTGATAAACAGAGTTTTTCATCAGTACTTGGATAAATTTGTGGTTGTATTTATTGATGATATTCTAGTATATTCCAAGAGCCATGAAGAGCACGAGGAGCATCTCAGAATTATGCTAGAGACGTTGAGGCAGAAGAAGTTATATGCCAAACTCAGTAAGTGTGAGTTTTGTATGGATAAAGTGCCTTTCTTGGGACATATTATCTCAGGAGAAGGACTTTCAGTTGATCCGGAGAAGGTTGCTGCAATAGAAACTTGGCCTACACCTACATCAGTTGCAGAAGTGAGAAGTTTCCTCGGACTTGCTGGATATTACGGGAGGTTTGTAGAAAATTTCTTAAGGATTGTGGAGCCTATGACGAAGTTGACACGTAAGGACCAAAAATTTATATGGACAGAAGACTGCCAGAAGGCCTTTGAAGAATTGAAGAGAAGATTAACAACAGCACCTGTCTTGACTCTTCCTTCAGGGTCAGAAGGTTTTGTTGTTTACAGTGATGCGTCAGGTAGTGGACTAGGATATGTTTTGATGCAACATGGCAAAGTTATTGCTTATGCATCGAGACAGTTGAAGGTCCATGAGAAGAACTATCCAACGCACGATCTGGAGCTAGCAGCAGTTATATTTGCACTAAAGATTTGGAGGCACTATCTTTATGGAGAGAAGGTAGACATCTTTACTGATCACAAGAGTCTGAAGTATGTATATACTCAGAAGGAGCTCAACATGAGACAGAGACGTTAGCTTGAGTTGATGGTAGACTTTGATATAGATCTGCAGTATCATCCGGGAAAGGCGAATGTCGTAGCAGACGTACTCAGTAGGAAGCCCACGGCTTATTTCTTGACGATGCAGCCTGAGTTATTGAAAGATCTACAAGAGCTTCAGATAGAGGTTGTTTTACAAGGACAGAGTGACTTGCTGGCTAATCTCGAAGTTAAGTCGTCACTCGTAGAGAGGATTAAAGAGGCATTGCCCGCTGATGCTAGATTTCGAAGACTTAGAGAGAGGACAGAAGCAGGCATGCAGACAGGACTTCGCATACATGAAGACGGGACATTGAGGTATGGAAATCGCCTGTATGTTCCAAATGGAGAATTGAGACAGGAGTTAATGACTGAAGCACATAGTTCTATGTACTCTGTTCACCCAGGAGGATCCAAGATGTACCGAGACTTGAGGCAGTATTATTGGTGGCATGGAATGAAAAGGGAGATTGCACGATTTGTGGCAAAATATTTAGTCTGCCAGCAAGTAAAAGCCGAGCACCAAAGGACTGCAGGAATGTTACAGCCGCTTCCTATTCCAGAATGGAAGTGGGAACATATCATTATGGATTTTGTCACAGGATTTCCAAGGAGCCCCAGCGAAAAAGATGCAGTATGGGTTATCGTGGATCGACTCACTAAATCGGCACATTTCTTGCCATTTAGAGTTGGACAGTCCACAGAAGTACTAGCTGATATGTATATACGACAAATCGTAAGATTACATAGAGTACCGGTTAGTATTGTATCGGATCGAGATTCAAGATTTATATCTTATTTCTGGCGAAGCATGCAAGAGAGTCTTGGCACCAGACTCAAATTCAGCACAGCTTACCATCCACAGACAGATGGTCAATCGGAGCGCACGATTCAGATCTTGGAGGATATGTTGCGATCGTGTATGATAGACTTTGGAGGATCTTGGGAAGATCATTTACACTTGGTGGAGTTCTCCTACAACAACAGTTATCAGGCCAGCATCCAGATGGCACCATTCGAGGCATTGTACGGTAGAAAGTGCATATCGCCAATATATTGGAGTAACGTTGGTGAGCGTCAAATACTGGGTCCAGAATTGGTAATGCAGACAGTGGAGAAGGTAAAACAAATTCAGAATTATCCTCGTGCAGCTCAGGACAGACAGAAGCATTGGGCTGATACGCACAGGCGTCCCCTAGAGTTCAAAGAAGGAGAGCACGTATTCTTGAGGATTTCGCCCACTCGAGGTACTATTAGATTTGGGAGCAGAGGCAAGTTGAGCCCAAGGTATATCGGGCCATTTGATATTCTGGAGCGCATTGGTGATGTGGCTTATCGTCTTGCATTACCTTCATCCTTAGAGGGAGTGGATGACGTATTCCATGTCTCACAGCTGAGAAGGTACGTGACTGACCCGAGTCATGTAGTCGATCATTCAGAGATCGCAGTGGGCCCTAGTTTGAGATATGAAGAACAACCAGTTGGCATCCTCGACATCAGTGAGAAGACATTGCGAGGACAGACAATTAGACTGGTTCGTGTAGCTTGGAAACATCATTCTCCTGGCGAATCGACCTGGGAACGAGAGGATATTATGTGCCAGCGTTATCCTCACTTATTCGCGGACGCAGGTATACCCTAAGCATTCTTACCATTTCCATAGTTCTTTCCGTTAGTAGTTTATTCTTCGATTGCGAGGACGCAATCCTCTTAAGGGGGGTAGATTATAAACACCCTGATTTTTCTAAATTTTTAAAAATATTTTTTCCCCAATTTTTCGGTAATTTTCTGGAATAAAAACTAAGGTATTTTGTGACTAAATAATTTTTTAATTGATATTAATTAATATTAAAATATTATGGAAATAATATTTTATGGTGTAAAATGGAAAACCGGACATAGGATAATTTTCTGTGAATTTATTGGACTCCGAAAATATTTTTAAAGCCCTAAAAAACCAATATAGAATTAAACCGACTTAAAACCTGACTGAACCCGGTTTAATTGAAATTAAACCAAACCAAACCGACTCAAACCAAACCAGACCAACCCAGACTTAACGGGTCGGGTCGGATCCGAATCGAACCCGACCCGGACCCGAAACCCTAACCGAACCATAGAATCGGATCCCCCACCGGATTCACTGTTTATGCCCTATTTATAGCCTCGGCGTCCGTGCCTGCCGCCGCAAAACCCTCCAGACTTCTCTCCGTCGCAGCACCCCCTAGCCGGAACCCTAATTCTTCCGCCGTCTTCTTCGACCACCTCACCCCGAGCCCCCATCTCCTACATCTCGACAGACTTCCTCCGCCGAACCCTCGTCGGTCACCGCCTCCACAACTCTCCTCCGCCGCTCGACCCCTCGCCTCGTTGTCCTTCTCCATCCGCTCGACCATCGACCACCACTCCCCCTCGTCTGAACCCACAGCCCTCGACTTCCTCTCCGTCGACTCCACCGGCGTCGACCAGCATCCCGGACGCCCTAGGCCGAGCCGCCCTCCGCCGGCGAGTCCACCCAGCGGTCTCCGGACACAGTCCCTAGCCCTGACACAGATCCTGTGTGGAGCCGACACAGCGGACACGGTGACCAGGACACGAAACAGCATCCCGGACACGAGAATTCTCGGTTCACGGAGCCCTGTTCAGGTAACCCGTTCTCTCTCCTCATTATTTCGTTTTCCGTTCCGTCAGTTGTGTCACGTAGACTGTGTAACCCTCTCGATGCCCGTGTAACCCGCTCGGTGCGTCGCGTCCTGTGGTGATCGCAAACCGCAATCAAAAAACAGGAAAACCAATACTCTATTTTCCCCCGGAACTGAGTGCGCCCCGCCAAACGGGACGACTTGGTCGTACGCGGTCTTCACCGAAACATGCGCACCGCTGATACGGACGTGCGGGCTTTCGCAGAAGTTGATTTTCATATGTGTGCACACCGGAATCAACGCGTATCCGCCGACAACGCCCCGTATCCGTCTGTTCTGGAACACGTTGTAACTTTGTGTACACACGTCGGATCGAGACAAAACTTACGCCATCGGACTCGTACCAATACGCTGGTCCTGTGACCCAAGTTTGGTTCGATTCTGAGAACGTTGACAAAATTGCGTATCGTAGGCCCCACAGGCTCTACTTGACGGGCGATTTTGTGATCGGCTCATCGAAATCCAATTCTGGAAGTTTCGTTGGGTTCATATCATTGTTCCTGACTTGTTGACCCTAAGTTTGACTAATTTGGAGACCTTTGACCCTGACACATTTTTTGGTGCAAAGTGGCCCACATGTGGACCCCGCTTTGACCAGAAACTGTCATTTTTACCCCTGTGTCCAAATTGGACTTAAGGACAGGCGTTTCTAACTATTTGATATTTTCTGAGACTGTTGGTGATGTTTATTTGTCACGCCCCAGTCCCAAAATACGTAGGACTAGAAACACGTAAGCATGCCAGCCGCATGGATATGGCAACTCCAATATATGAAAACCATAACCCATACGTACGCTGTAATATGAATATAAACTCACATGTGGTATAAATAATATCACAAGTCACAGATATGCTAATCTCATCCACACAACAAGTCATAGAAAAGAAATACTAAGCTAGAATAAGGAGTCTGAAATATCCAAAAAATAATAGTCGGGTGGAGACAAATCCACTACCAAAGTCTATATCCAAAACTAAAATGAGAGAGGAGTATATAGTCTCCAATATAAAATAATATGAAGACAGAAGTGTATCAGCTAAAAGAATCCATCGCCAGATAATCAACGATGCTCAGAAGGTAAGACCTCCTCGACAGAAAGGAATGCGTCAGGTCCAGGCCCATACTCCTGCAAATACTCAAGAGCAGATACACCTGGCAGAGGACCAGGTCCTCAGAGGGACGTAACAAGATACAGAAAATACGAGCCAACTTGAATACAGTAAACATGCATATAATGTGAAAATAAATAAGTACGCTGTACAAGACAATCTATATGAATGCAAGTGAGGATAACTTTTGACGTATGGGCAAGGGTAGGCTACTCGATCTAATCCTCACAACCTCACGCTCGTCAGTGGACATCATCAGCCGACATACCTCGGGGGTAGCGACCCTCGGACTCCATCAATCGACATACCTCGGGGGTAGCGACCATCGGACACGACCCAACATAGTGCGTGCTAGTGACTACGGTGTTACCAGAGTGGTTAAAGCCCATACGCCTAATGATTGTCCTCTATGATACTAAGTGCCATGTGTGTGTCAACATATCTAATATATAGTAATGACTGAAAGAAAAACTACACATGCAAGAACTATACAGAAATGAAATAAATAAACAGAAATATAAATAGCATGCAAAGTACTGTAAATAATTTGGCAAGGTATCTTGCCTGGCAAGTAAGCTGCAAAAATGTAGTGTCCCAATGTCAACACCAAGAGTCAGAAGCTACGGCCTCAGAATGAACGTCTCCGGATGCTGAAATAAATATCACCAACGTTCCCAGAATGAGCAAAATAGCTAAAAAGCACATCCCTTTCGTCCAATTTGGACACAAGGGCAAAACGATAATTTCGAAAAAAAGTGGGGTCCACATGTGGCCCACTTTGCACTGAAAAGTGTGCCAAAGGTAACAGTCTCTAAATGGGACAAACTATGGGTCAAACAACTCTAAATGTCAATACGAACCCAACGGTATGTCCAAATGTGGATTCCGATGGGCCGAACACAATTTTGTCCAAAAAGTCAACTGTGGGGCCCGCCAATTGGCGATCTGGTCAATCGTCTCAGAAATGCGTGAAAATTGGGTCACAGGACCAGCGCATTACCACGAGTCCAGTGGCGCAAGTTTCGTCGCAATCTGACAAGCGTGCACAAAATAAGCGCGAGTTCCACAAAAGTTACGACACGAAATGTGTCCGCAAATACGGCCTGATTCCGGCACGCACACGCGTCCGAATCAGTCCCTACGAATTTTCACGTGTCCCGTTATGCTGCGTGCACCATTCGGTACACTTGGCACACGGCGGGGCGGTCCCGTTTGGCGGGGCGCGCTCCGATCTCCAACTTTTGGAAAACCGGAAAAAGTGGGTGCGCGCAGTTTTGTGACGAATATATTTCTGTCCACAGCGACTAATAGCACAAAATTATTATACAGAAAATAAACTAGGTCATATAATCTACAGGTATCAAAAAGAATCACCGAATTCGGATCTCTGTGGTGGGAGATACGAACTCGGCAATATGGGTGGTAAATCTGGAATTCTGCGATTGCAGAATTCTGTCTGCTCGCCCGACTTGGGCGCTGTTTTCCACCTAGGGGCACACGTTTTTCGAGGTAGGCTATAAAACAAATATTGGAGAGGGTTGAGGGAAGATCATACCTATGAAAACGGAACAGCGTTTGGATGAGCGAGTCAACGGAAAAACACGCCGGAGCGAAGGTGCTTCGAGTGGGAGACTGCAGTTCGCGATGTCGGCGTCGACGGGATGGTTGGATGGCTTGGGGAGGCTTCTCTGGCTGCGGTGACGGCTATAGATGGGAAGAGGAAGTCTGAGAATTTAGGTTAGGGTTTTGGGATGAGAAACTATATATATATATATATATATATATATATATATATATATATATATATATATATATATATATATATATATATATATATATATATATATATATATATTATATATTAAGTGAGAGAGGGGGTAAAGGATCGGTTTCCGCGGAATAGGGTCTCGGGTTCACGTGTAATTGACTGAAGGGTGAGTCAATAGGCGGATGGGTTTTCATGTTTTCGTTTGCTGCAACTTCACTGAAGGAAGTAGCAACTTAATAAGAGGCGTTTAAGTATACCAAGTACATTATTAATATTATTATTATTATTATTATTATTATTATATTAATAAATTCTTTTCTTTTCCTTTCTTTCTTTTCAAATATATATACACATATATATTTGTATATATATATATATATATATATATATATATATATATATATATATATATATATATATATATATATATATTCACACACAAGAAAATTTATAGATTAGGGTAATGCACATCGTTAGGCTAGCAACTGCTCAAGGGGTCTCCTACATGGAATAAATTCCGAAAAATTCCTGTTGGTCCCATAAGTCCTCTAAGTGCCCGAACACCTAACATAAAAAAATTTATTAAAAATCTATTTCTCCTATTTAGCACATAATTACCATAATTAATTTATTAATTAATAAAAAAAAAAATAAATACAAATTTTTTTTTTTAAATAGGGGTTTTACATTATTACAGCTTTTGGAGGAGTAACTACAGGATCCACTGATACAGGGACAACTGTTGGTATTCAAACCCCAGGCAAGTGTACCTTGCCAACTTTGCAGTTCTTGTTATATTTTCCTTGATTCATTTATATTGTTGTACATGCTTGACCTAGGACCGTGTGACTTACTTAGCGTCCGATTAATAGTCGGGTGCCAACACCGTACGCGGAGTTGTGTAACGTCATCTAGAGATGGACATTCGTGACCCTTTACATTCTCTTACTTGTCTTATCAAGTACACCATAACCTAGGACACTTGACACTATTCATGAGACATGATATTTCTGAGATATTCATGGTGATTCTATATAGGATACAGGATTTGACAGAGACACTATATTCCTAGCTTCTATATGACTTGTTGCATTAGCTATGATCTTGCGTGACATGTACATAAGACGTTGTGGACATGAGACATGTGGTTACATTGGGTGGGGAGAGACACACAGGCTACAGGCTGATCATATATATAACCCCTATTATTGTGAGGCGCATGACTCTAAGCCCGAGCTTCGCCCATTACTCATTATTACTGCTACCGGCTCCCCGACACAGAGCTTGTAGTGGCTCAGCCTGAGTACTAATGATGCTCTCACTTGCATTTCACATAGATGGTTACATACTTATCCTATTTATTTTATTATTTGCTGCACTGTATTTATTTTGGCTTGTATTATCTTGTACCTTGCTATGTCCCCTGAGGACCTGGATCCGAATTATGTCCCCAGAATTTGCAGACGAGATTTATCCCGAGGTATACGGGACCACAGCAGGAGCTGATACAGGAGCTGTACCGACACCCGAGGATGAGGTGTTAGCTGAAGACTTTTCCTGAGCATCTATGTTTCATGCTCAGTATTTACTTTATTCAATCATTATTATTCTGGTCTGTTGAACCTTTGTATCAGATTTTTATCGGGTTATTCCCCGAAGCACTTTGTTGAGACTGGTTGATGATTTACATTCCTTATATCTGTGGATCATATTTTATCTTGTGTGGATGAGATTAGTTGTGCCATGTTATCGTAGACTTTATTTTACAGCTTAAGTACGCTTTGATGGATCCATTAAATTGGATTTGTCCATCAGTGTGTGCTGCTGGCCATTGCCACGTGTCTAGTCCCTCGATATTTTGGGACTGGGGCGTGACACCCATCTTCGTTCTCAAATGCACATCTCCAACAACAACAGCCTTCGAAATATCTCCATTGCCCATCTTCAACACTCCACAGTCGATTGTTGTGTAAGTAGCAAATAGTGCCATGTTGTGAGATACGTGCGCTGAAGCACCTGAGTCCACCAGCTAAGAGTTGTTATCGCAGGCGAGATTAATGACCACCTCATCACCTACAATGATCAGATCGCCTCGATGTACCGAGGCCGCCGCTGTAGTGTTATCACCTTGCTTTCCCTTGTCGCCCTTCTTCTCTCTCTTCCAAGCGAAATAGTTCCGCTTGATGTGGCCCTTCTTACCACAATGGTAACACTCCGAGTCCTCGTACCGACCCTTGGACTTTTTTTAGCTTTTGTCTCTGCCACTATCTGGACCCTTGCTCTTGCCCCTTCCGCGGCTCTCTGAAACAAGTACCTCTGAATGAGATATGAATGAAGTGCCCTGAGAACGTCTCCGCATCTATTCATTCAGTACCCCGCTCTTGGCAAACTCCAGACTAACCGCGCCTTCTGGAGAAGAAGCGATCATAAACACTCGCACGGTCTCCCACGAGCCTGACAATGTACATAGCACCCATAGTCCCTGAACCTCGTCGTCGAACTTGACTCACATCGAGGATAGCTGATCCACCATGCCCTGGAACTCACTGAAGTGATCCATAATGGATGCTCCATCTTTGTACCACAGGCCCATCATTATCCGGATCATGAATAATTTATTTAACCCGGTCTTCTTCGCATACAAAGATTCCAGATTTTCCCACAGCGTCTTCACGTGCTTAATATTGGCAACGTGATTGTACATGTTCTCGTCAACGAACTGCCTGATATATTCACACACATATATATGCTCGAACTTTCAGTCCTATTCAGATTTGTCACTGGGCTTCTCGGACGCAAATACTGGAAGATACAACTTCTTGATGAACAACAAATCATTCATCTTGCTCTGCCAATAACGATAGTTTATACCATTCAGGTTCACTATGTGCACCGGCTTCACATCCATCTCTCCTCCCTGGTTTGTCTGTCAACTCTGACACCCTTCTAAAATTTCAAAACCTGGCTTTGATACCACTTTGATGGAAACATAAGTGCAAAAATTGTTCTCCAAACCAGAGAGTACCTACGAGAGAACTAAGCAAAACGCACAAACCAAAAATGCCAAACACAAATCACAGATATAGAAAATTTTCACGTGAAAAATTCTTGCTGAAAAACTACGGGACGATTGGAGTCCAACCCTGAAGAACCTCCACTAATAAAATAAAGATAATACACCATCTACAAGCTCCCCCAATCCAACACGGATCACCACAACACTTGGAATAGAAAATAGATTACACCACGAAGATAGAAGACAATAAAAATTTATCCAAAATTGATCTTCTCCTCCGAAATGGCCTCAAATTCTTTTTCTCCTTCCCAAAGTTGCACAAGCACACTTGTCTCATTTTCTCTCTTGTTGTTGTATTATTAAGTTAAAAAAACCTAATATATACTCCCTAATCCCGCAACTAATCCTGAACCATCGGATACGATCCAACGATGTATAAAATATCTCAAAAATTTTGTCCGGCCGCCAACCGAACTCGGATCGAATTCGTCCGAGTCGGTGTTTGCGAGTAAATGAAAACAACATCTTTTTGGAGCTTCTGGAGCACCTTGACCGAGTTCTTCTCGAACTCGGTTTGGGGAACCGAGTTCGGTCCGAACTCGGTAGGCATGTTTCCAGCAGCCCCTCCTTCTTCTGTTCGCTGCTCCCAAGCTTCTCCGACTTCTCGAATGACCCTCGTCGCCTCTCCGAGCTTCTCTGACACACAGACGGCGTTCGTCGTACTCCGAGATCTTCTCCACAAAGGTTGGGAACCCCACTCACTCCAATACTTAAGACAATATTTGTCTCCGCACAGGTGTTTATGGTTTAATAGCGTTAGTCTCCCATGATACAATGGTACTCCTCCGGTAGCAACACTTCACACCGCAGGAACTGATGAAGCAATGATGGTTGTCTCTCTCTTGTACTTAATGCTTGAACGTACGAAAGAAAAATGACAAACTTGAAAGGACTATGCATTATATAAGGGATGAAGAGACACAAAATGTAAAGAGACACACTGTTTGAAAATGGACACACCGTTTGAAAATGATATACCCTTTCAAACAACAATACTGCTAAGTTTACTACCAAATGTTTACAGCCTACTTACAACCGACCCCACCTCCCCTCTAACCCCCCCCCCCCCCACCCCTGCACTATGGGCTCCACCCGGCCCCACTTTTTTTTCTCTCTCCCAATTGAGGCCGGCCACGTGGTGGTTGTAACCCCTTAGTTGTAAGAAAAAAGTACCCGTAGCACTACCCTTCAAACAAACACCCATTGAAAAAATATTACTTAAATATTTTTTAATTAATTTCCTAAGTCACTTTGTACGTTCACTTTCCAACAAAATTTTCAATCTCTTGGATCTTATATCAAGTTAGAACCCGAGTTACATAGAATCCAAGAACTCCAGTTGTAGGCTTAAGATCCCCATTGTTTGAAAAAATTATTGGTGAGACTGTTTCACTGAATAATTTCTCAAATATTTGGTCGAATATTCTCGGAACTTTATCAATCGATTAATAATTGACTGTATTATTTTATAATCGGCAATGTTGCGTCTACAACCAATTGCTTACACCATTTTTACAACTGCCACGTGGCGCTCACGTGGCAGTCGTCCATTGGGTGAGGGAGAGTATGTGGGATCCGGTGTTCGCTACGTGACAGGAGTGCCACGTGGCAGCCATTTATTGGATGAGAGGTGGGACCAGATATGGTCCACATAGCAGGAGAGAGAGAGGGTTGTAAGAAGGTTGTAAACATTCGGTATTAAACTTAGCATTTTCCTTTTATAATGGCTCAAAACAATCAAATAGTTTTACTAAATTAGTACATATCTTTTTATTAAACAAACATACAATTTTGAGGTCAAAATTGAGCGCAAGAAAACAAATCAGATCCAATGTCTCCTTCCCACTGCCAGAAAGGATTGTACAGCGATAGCCACCAATTCTGAATTCTCCATGCCGAAGCTGACCTAATACCATCCAAACCCCTTTAAACTCGTTTTGTCTTTGCTTACCAAAAGCTGAAGTGTACAGATTTTTGTCTTTTTCTCTGTTTTGTCCCTATTTACTTGTACACTACTAATAATAACTTTTTTTTGCAGCTTAATACTTCCGAGCTTCAACTATTGCATTTGCTAACTTAATATCTTGTAATGTTTTTGTGTGCAAATCAGTATCTTATATTTTGTTTTTTCAACTTAATATTCTGCAATATTGTGCCATTTGCAAGAGATAATTGGACATAGAAAATTTATCATCATCTCTTGCATTTCCTATTCGAATGAATTTTATCGGAAAACACGAGATATTAGTTGCAGACAAGGACGGAATCCAAGTAGGACATGGATGGACTGTAGCCTCCAATAAAATATTCAAAAAAATAAATAAGGATATATCAAAAACATTGTCTCCTGCATTATGTATCAAATTTTCTAATCCTTTTTTTTCTTTTAAATACAGGATGTTGGGACAATTTCTCCTCTTGTTTCTGGTTAGCCAATGGTTTCTGGTCTCTTTTGAACAGGCAGAACAATGATTGTTGCTAACACATTTGGTTCCTTTGTTCAACCGGTTGTTATCGTGTCCGGTGGCTTTGTCATATCAAGAAGTAAGATATGTACATGAACATATAATAGATAATTTCTTTGACAACCGAAATCTTTTTTCTTTTTCTTTCAAAACGACTATCCGTGTAGATCCGGCAGGTTTTCAGCTCCGTGTAGATCCAACAAGAAACAACTCTAATTCAACACATATTTTGGAGTCATCTCCGATCTCAGTTTTCACCTTAATAAGAAATCTTTATTTTCTTAATGGTGTGTTTGGATTTAAAGTATATAACAATAAAGTGATGAATAATTCAAAAAATTGATACTTTAGACGTGACAATGTTAGTGTTTTTGTGCGCTCAAATTTGTCCCTCTTAATTTTAAATGTTAGTTCCGCCACTGGTTGTAGAAATTTTGAATCTCATTGTTGTATGTGCCTCCGTGTTCAACATTGGGGCAATCATCATAGTAGGTTAAGTTTGAAATTAAAAATGAACAAAGAAATGTAATATATGGTAGTTAAGTATAAAAGTAGGAGAGAGAAATAGAATATTTTTATAGCCCAAAAAACATATATTGTTTCTATTATTAACACATATAAATAGACAAGGGAATGATTGAGTTTGTGTGTATTTGGATAAGGACAACCATTATTTGTGGTTATATATGATTTATAATTTTTTGTTTTGTTTTTAACTTTAATCATTATCTCGTTAAAAAAATTCTAAGAAAAATTTCATCTTTGAAAAAAAATCACAGTGAAAGAAAAAGTGTACAACTATATTGTTTAGAAATTGTTGTTATGTACTATGTTAAGAATGTAAATAAACGATATGACCGAAACTGAGGCTTGAACTTGGTTCAATGTCCTTAAGACAATATCCGCCCCGCACAGGTGCTTATAATTTAATGACGATTAGTCTCTTAGGATACAATAGTATTTCTCCTCCGGTAGCAGCACTTCACACCACAGGAAATGGACGAAACAATGAAGGTAGTCTCTCTCTCTCTCTCTTGAAATGCTCAAATGTATGAATGAGTTGTTTTGACGAGTGAATCAAACACTCATAGGACTATGCTTTTATAATTGACGAAGAGACAAAAAAAGTGAATAGACACAATGTTAGGAAGGGATACATATTTTTTTTAATAGACACAACCATTGAAGTTATTCATTCAATTTTTTTAGATTATTTCTAACAGAAATATGATTATTCAAGAATCCAAGTGGCTGCGACTTACATTTTTAATTACCTACTTAAAAATATTTCGAAAGAAAAATCCAGTATATATACGATTATTCAAGAATCCAAGTTGGGTGCAACTTACACTATCTCGGTAAAAGCCTTTAGAAATAAAAATTCATTAAAAAAATCTCATCGAAAATAATAGTACAATGCACAAAGATATTCTTCAGGATATCTCCATTTGGCATATTCAATATGATTGCATCTGCATGATGCTCCCTTCAAAATTATTTAAAAATATTATATTTAGATCTTATTTCAACTTAAATAAAAAATTAACTCCCCAATTGATATATTTGAATATTACATTGCACCCGAATATTTTATCAGCCTATACATTTATATGCATTATCATCATAAAGGGTTATAGAGTTATTCGTGACTTTGAGAAGTTGGCAACTCTCCCTGATATATTGAACTAGTGAAATCTTAGCTATGCATATCTCTGTTTGCTTCATGAAGTACCAGGATAATTGATTGATGTTGCCACCATGATTTGTTTGACTGATCTTGCAAATAACTGTCATATTGTTAAAAATAACATATCTTGTTTGTGATCTCTCTTTATGGAGGTCAAATAAATAATCATGTGTCTACATATCCATCAATGTTAGCACATTTATACGAATTAAATCAAGAACAATGGTTTCTTTGATATATCTAAAAATGTACTTTATGTCACTTCAGTGTCCATATGTATGTGCAGATATATATCTAGTTAGCAAATTTAGAAAAAAAAAATATGCCATGTAGTGCATTCTGCTAAATAAAGAAACTGTACGTATTGTATTTAATTCTTGCAACAAAATATCAAATTATTTTTCTGCAAAATAAACTTGAGGCAAATAAAACAATATTCATAATAGCAAAGATGAAAAGAATGGAGCATACTAGGATTACGATAACTTTATGTATTAACAATATGGTGATTGAAATATCATTAGTAAACCGCGGTCACATGTCCGGTCTTGATCGGTCGAACTTTTTTTCTGCCATTGCAGGAGAAATGCTAGCGTCGGTTTTTTTCTTTTTCTTTCGACCAATAGAAAGATGACACGAAATTTATCGATTTTTTTTCTGCAATAATAGTGTAGTATCACTATGAGCTCCAAACTGATGGAACAAAGGAATTAATACATTATTACCCTAATAAATGTAGTACATTTGGTTTGTATTGTTACACATTTGGCTCAAAAACTAACCTATTTTAGTGTAACGTACGTGTATGTAGCAATGTCACTAATCAACTTTAAATGAGATGTCATCTGATACCTCACAATCCCATATCATCACCAGTACCCATAAAACTGCCCAAAAAGAAATAGATCAAAAAGTCCATTCGAGTACTAAGAGAGATTCAAATTGTACACTGAAGAATACAAGTGCAATATTTATATATACAGAAAATTGTATAGAAAACATCAAAAAATTTATTAATTATGTAAAAGACCCAAATTTTGGTGAATTTATGAATTTGGTTCCAATACGTGAAAACTAATTCCAAACTCAGAATTGAGTTAAAAAATAATAGCATCAATTTACGCTTTATTTTAGGACGTAAATAACAACATCAGTCAATTTACGTCCTATTTTAGGACGTAAAATCGTAAAACAAAAATTAATTGCAGCTAAACCTCGTGCTAACCAATCGGCGGGACAGTCAATTTACGCCCTAAAGTTGGGTTTATTTTGCCAACTTACCTTCTATTTTAGGACGTAAATCGTCTTGACCCGGAGCTGGGTTTGGTTGGCTGGCTGGCTCCACGTATTACCGTCTTAAAATATGGATGTTTGAAAATCCACAACTTGAAAAAACAAAAAAAATTAATTTGTAACTTACGTCCAAAAAAATGACGTTAATCAAACAAACATGCATTTTATGTCCTAATATAGGACGTAAAATACTAATCCAATCGAATTAATACTAAGTAAATCTAAACCAGAGAAAATATAAAAATAAATAAATAAATAATACAATTTATGTTCTAAAATAGGGTTTAAATCAATAAAATTCAAATTACGTCATAATTTAGTGCGTGATATTACACTGCGTTTTGGGACTGAATTTACAAATTTTTAAAATTATATCTTTTACACAGTTAACGAAAACTTTCATACTTTATGTACAATTTTATGTTATAGATATGAAAATATCTCTCTTTTAGACGAGGACATACATGTATACAAAGGAAATTATAAGTGTAATATATGTTCACTCGACACAAAACCCACATAAGTATATGTTCAAATTGTATAAGAAAAGAGTAAGCTACGTATTTACTCTCTTGTAGTACCAAATTATATGTATGTAGCAAGCAGTACCTGTTATTGCCTGGTTACAGAGTGGTACAGATGTTCGTGAAAATCGAAGATTACAATTGATTTCAACATTTCGGACTTATGCAACCAGATTATAACTCTTGTTATGACTACAACTTGTACGAAAATAAAGATTACAAGCAGTCTATTGGAATAAAAAAAAGCTAGCAATAAGAAGTTGCTGAAAAAGAACGTCACAAAAAACTTGCAATCGTTGTTGCAGAACAAAATAAGAAAGAACTCTAAAAAATAGATCTCGCTGGGGTAATGAAGATCATCATTGCTTAAAGCAAGATTCAACCATTTCAGTCGACCTGCTCCCAGGAACCAGCAAGTTCAAAACAAAACTTCTTGAACGCTCCTTGTCACCCTCGCTGTGCAGGATCTCGAATTGGACGAACGAACGATACTTCATGGATCTGTTGTTGCTGCTGCTAACTCTCCTCTCGTAACAATATATATTTTGTCTCTCCCGAAAAAGAAGAAAATAGAATATATAAAGAGAAGGCAAGAGCCAAACCCTAATAAAACGTCACTCACTTGATTTGGAGATCATTTTCTATGGTTAAGTGACGGTTACTAACCATTATCTCGAAATCCCAAAAGATAAGAAGCAATTAAAACAAAAAAAAATACTCAAACAATCGCTCTAAATAATTTTTTCGCAAGCAGCTACTGCACAAAAATCTTAGCGGCCCACGTCCAATTCCACGTGAGCGGGTCTGCGTGGAAATGTAGCACCCGTACAGAAGCACACGTTGAGCCCGCGCTACTCTGTGCGGCACCCACGCGAAAGCCCCGCGGGAATGGTACAACTACGCGCAAAACTGACATTTCGCGTCTAATATGTACGTACGAAGTGCAAAGTGAATCATCAAAGTGCCAATTTATGCCTTTCGCCCTTCGGTCGATCCTAAGTCAGAGTTGCTAGACCCCTTCGGGTAGGGGTGAGCATTCGGTTTATTCGATTTCAACCGAACCGAATTAGTCAAAAACGAATAAACCGAAATTCTAAAAATCCAAAACCGAAACGAAATTAGCCAAAACTGAACCAAACCGAAGCGAATAATCTATTCAGTTATTCGGTTTGTTTGGGTGGACTATTGTTATTATTTAATGGATCGGACCAAAAGTTGGAATCGTAGTTAAATTATATTAAAAATTATAATTTTATACACATATTTGTTGTATTTCAATATTGTGTCCAAAGTTGGACTTCGAAACATATACATAAAATTGTTGTTTTTTAAAAATAAACACATTTTTAATCACAAAATATGCTTAGAATTAGGATATTTATATAATTTCATAAATCTTATTCGGTTTTCGGTTTTGGACCGAAACTGAAACCCAAAACTAAAATTGAATAATTTTTTTTAGCATTTTCAAAACGGAATTTTTCAAAAAAAGGAAAAAAATTTCTCATAATTGCGAAAAAGGGGAAAAGTTTTGGATATTTGCATTAAGGGGGACAACTCGCCAAGTTAGTTGGCGAGGTGGGAGTGGGAGAGAGAGACCGCCAACTCAGTTGGCGGGTGGGAGCTGAGTTGGCGGATGGGAAGTTGGATATATATATATATATATATATATATATAGAGAATAAGGGAGGTGAGATGGCACCTCACTCCCAAAACAAGGGTGGCGGTGACGTGGCACAATTTCAACCACACATTTCATAATTGGCAAATTGCACTTAACCCCCTCCCCTCGTTTGTGTGGTTGTGATTGTGGCACATCACCGCCACCCTTGTTTTGAGAGTGAGGTGCCACCTCACCTCCCTTATTCTCTCTCTCTCTCTCTCTCTCTATATATATATATATATATATATATATATATAATTTCTTTCTATCAATTAAATTTTGTAAATAGATAATAACAAATTATCTATTATAATATTACAAAAAATTTATATTGATAATACCAAAACAAAAATATTTATTAAAAATTTTAAATCTAAAAATTTAAATAAACCAAAAAATATCAAATAAATAGTATTATGGGATATTTTAGCAAATGCCCCTACAAAAAATGTCAAAAGTAGTATATACCCCAGTAAAAAAAAAAAAAAAAACTAGCAAATGCTCCAAAAAAAAAATCGGTTAAAAGAGTGCGGGCATATCTTAAAATTTTATATATATATATTTGTATAGATAAAATTTTACTTTTATATATATATATATATATATATATATATATATATATATATATATATATATATATATATATATATATATATATATATTCAATTATCTATATATATTTAGAATTTCACTAATTATGTAGATATATATAAATATTTTTTGTTAGATAATTGTATATAGATATTTGTATATATTTAGAATCTATATTATCTGTATACAATTATCTAATATTATCTGTTAAAAAAAAAGTAAAATTATCTGTTATCTAATATATATTATCTAATATATATTATCTATATATATTAGATAATTGTATATTAGTGAAAATTATCTAATATGTATTATCTATATTATCTGTTAAACAAAAAATATCTAACAATTATCTAACATATTTTTTTTTAGATAATTATGTAGATATATACAAATATCTAACAAAAACATATGTTAACAAATATATATATATATATATATATATATATATATATATATATATATATATATATAGATAGATAGATAAAAGTGAAATTCTAAAATCTATTTTTTCCAAAATTTTATTATTATTATCTGTATGTAAAAAAAATTCTATTTAAATAACATAGATAATTGTATATATTTAAATTTTATAGGTTCAAAATAAAATACCCAAACAATTTTGAGAGAAATTAATAGATAACACTAAGAATATTTTAGCAAATGCCTCCAAATAAAATGTTAAAACTAGCATATAACCCCTCTTTAAAATTTTAAGATATGTCCGCACTCTTTTAACCGATTTTTTTTATTTTTGCATTTGCTATTTTTTTTTCTGGGGTATATACTATTTATTTGATATTTTTTGGTATAATTTATAAAAGTAAAATTTTAAGATATGTCCCATAACACTATTTATTTGATATTTTTTGGTATTGTTAAGTTTTTGGATTTAAAATTTTTAATAAATATTTTTGTTTTGGTATTAACAATATAAATTTTTTGTAATATTATAATAGATAATTTGTTATTATCTATTTACAAAATTTAATTGATAGAAAGAAATTATATATATATATATATATATATATATATATATATATATATATATATATATCCAACTTCCCATCCGCCAACTCAGCTCCCACCCGCCAACTGAGTTGGCGGTCTCTCTCTCCCACTCCCACCTCGCCAACTAACTTGGCGAGTTGTCCCCCTTAATGCAAATATCCAAAACTTTTCCCTTTTTCGCAATTATGAGAATTTTTTTTCCTTTTTTTGAAAAATTCCGTTTTCAAAATCGAAATCGAACCATAATCCTCTCTTTTCCAGGGAATATAAGATACATATCAGTAACCTGATTGTTGCCAAACATTAACATAATATCATCCAGAGAGTGCATAGACAGAAGATATATAATAAACGTTGGTGGTATCTTCATCATAATACACTTCATGTTCAATCTTGCTGAAACTCATAATGTCATCTCAAGTAAACTTCAGTGATCCCCACCAACAGAGAATTTGTTTGGTGGTGATAGAAAGTAGGGATATTTAGACTATGTGTATCGTTTGAATATTTGTGTTTGGATTTCTAAAATATATATAAGTAATATTTGAATTTTTAATAAGTTAGAATATTTGTGTTTGGATCTCTATAATATACATAATTAATAATTAGATCTTGGACTAACGATTGACTGTCAAAACCTAACTAAAAAAAAGAAGAACAAAAAAAAGAACAAAAACGAAAAAAATGAAAAAATAAAAAATAAAAACGAAAAATAAAAACAAATAAATACATAAAGCATTTTTCCTATTTAATTGGGTGAATTCGAACCATTCTAGATAATCTTGATAGATTTTGTAAACATAAATGTTATTCATCATCCAAAATATTTGGATAATGTTATCTTCCAGAATGTGGCAGCTGACATGACGGTGATTGTAGGATGAATCATATAGTTCAGATTTATATATAAAATTATAGAGTTAAAATTAACAAAAATAAAGAAAATGTTGGAGGGGCCAAACAAATTTTAATATTTTAATGGTATTAGTTTTCTTATTTTGTCTTTAATATTCTGAATTATTTTAACAAATTTTGGCTTTCATTTTAAAATCAATTGCAATATTGACTTTCATTTGTTGAATGCAATCTTATTTTCTATCCCAAATTTTAAAAATATTTAGCTTTGATTTTTTGGGTGCAATCTTATTTTCTATACCAATATTTTTTCAATTATCTTTTATTTTTATTTTATGCAATCTTATATATATATATATATCCATTTTTTTAAAAATCTTGCCATTTTTGAAACCAAATATTGATTTTTTAGATCTAATATTATTTTCTATCCAAAGACATGCATTGATAGAAAATAAGATTGTGCAAAAAAAATATATATATATATATATCTTCTTTTACTAAATATTAAATTTTTTTATGCAATCTTATTTTATATCCATAGTTACAGATGGATAAATAAGATTGTACACAAATTGGATAGAAAATATATTGCACAAAAAAAATCAAATAATATCTCCTTCAAAATTTCTCAAACTTAGAATTATACGGTCAACTTTCTTTAACATTAAAATCTTTGCCATGTCAACTGTCGCATCATGGGAGATGTCATTATCCAAAACTTTTGGGTGACAAATAACATTTCTGTTTTGTAAAGTCCAATATATTCCAACATTGTATACAGTCACCAATAATAGAATTTGGAAGTTTAGATGATTTAAATTAACCATAATTATGTCGTAATCTAATATAGGGTTTGCGGAATGACCACATAAGAAGTTAAAAGTAAAACATTTGCACAATACGACCATTCAATTGTAGTCCTCAATATTTGATGAAAATATGGACGTTTGATCTGCCGTCGTCGGTGTACGGAGAGATCGCAGGAGAAGTAGGACACGATTAGTATTCCGAGTAGAGTTGATAGATTGGAAGAAAAATTTAACTTTTTTCTGAAATTTTGTCACGCGTGCATGGACAAAAGTCACTAAGAAATGTGATAGGATGAAGTACAAAAATAAAGTTATCGACATGAATATATTATAATAAACAACCAAATGCTAATTTTTTATATATAATAATTATCAAACCTTAAATTGTCAAAATAATATATTATTCCTTAAAACATTAACGATATGGATATCACACGACGTAATATTACAAATGGACAATAGTTCGAGAAATCAAACATGGACAACTCCATAGAATAAAAACTCTAATTATACTTACCATCCGGTTTCCAAAATCTTGCAATCCATTCCAAAGAATATGCTACGAGTCTAATTCATGCAACGCTAGTTCCGATCTCATATGTCTACAATTATACGTATCTAGATCTCCGATCAAATCTTAACCTGGGTTTGGAATTGCTTATTATTATTGTTTCTTTTCATTTTTTTTCCTTGAAAAAAAAAAGTAAAAAAGTTGTTTTGTAACAACTTATCAAATTATTTTTGAAAAATCAAATTCAAATTTAAAGCAACTTTTAAAAGCAAGAAAGAGAATGATGTCAAACTTTGTTTCCGCTGCTACTTTTTGGCAAGCAGCAGCAATCCCATATCACGAGAAAACCGGGCACCGAGTTGACTCGCGAGAGGATAAGTTGAAGCTGCAGCTGTCGGTTCGTACGGCCCTGATCTAGGGACGAGCTGGAATTAGCGGAGGACAGCTGGGGATCGTACGGCGTCAGAACAATACGCAGCTCCTGTCGCCGTTCCTCTGTCCAATCGAACGCCCCATTCTACCCCTCCAACTTTCGTGGTATTTACGTCTCCTGCCACCAGCCCTCCACCCGACAGTCGGATGCGACGACGGGTGGTCCGGTCAAGAGGCTGACGCGGATGTCAGTGTACAATTAATGCGGTGGCAGGATCGTAAATTCGGCAACTTTGGGCGCAGAAGTACCGACACAGGTCAAATGTCCCGGTGGAGGTACCGCAGGGGCAGTTTCGGAATTTCGAGTTTTTTTAAAAGAGGAGTCCGCACACCACTTCGCTGTCAAGCTACAGTTTATTCCCTGTAATCTATTAGTTGATGAAAAGAAAGATCAAAGATGTTTGTCTTTTTCATATCAGTCCATAACAATTCAAATCTTTAATTTTATGTCATTCATTGACGTGTTTAATAATTTGTAAAATCTACTCATAATATTGTGATAACTAGTGGAAGATCCATACAAAGTTCACAAGGGGTTGTTTGGTTAGTTATAAATGATGCTACTACAATATTTATTGCAATATTTATATTGATTATAGTGTGTATTTTATAGGCTTGTGATAAGGGCACTACTAAATACACTTGGGACTAGTTCAGGATTGGGACTAACCCATTAACGAATGAAGTTTACTCATACTAGCCCAAACATTATTCTCTCCTCCCAAACCCCCCAAACCTCCACCGGAGCCCTCCCCCCTCCTTGCTTTCTTGTCGGAGCCCTCATTCTCCACTTCTTCCTCCTCCTCCTTGTCGATGACTCACAAACTCTCGAAAGAATCAATGTACAATTCTTCCTTCTCCTTATTCTATTGCATTTAGAAAATTTTCCAAAAATTATAATAATTTCTATTGCATTTCGAAAATTTTAAAAAAAATTCTTTCCAATATTAAAATTAGGGCATATAAGTCTTGAATGTAGTTTCGACGTTTTTCTGGAGTCTCGTATCCGATTTTAGGGCATACAAGTTCGACATCCGTCGAACGTATGGAACAGAACCATGCGGGACTGTAGAATTTCTAAAGTCCTATATACATTGTGGACTGTAGAAATTTTTACAGTCCTATATGTATAAAGGACTGTAAAAATTTTAACAGTCCTGTATACATATAGGACTGTAGAAATTTTTACAGTCCTGAATGCTGAATCAATTTTGGGATGTTAAAATATATATCTTTTTTTTTGCCTTATAGTCACGACCCTCGGAAGGGCATTGAGGATGGAGGTATCATAAGAAGACGCCCTACTGCGTCGATGCGTAAGGAACGCAATGTTCAGCGTACTGTTGAACCAGCTCTCACTATCCGTGACCCCGAGGCACGCCCTGAAGTTAGGAAATATCGACTGACGAAGAAGACTGTAACTCATTCGAAGAGACGTGCTCCTAATACTCCTAGTACTTCTGGTTCTTCTTCCTCCTCCGATGAGGACATACCAACTGTCCAAAATCGGCCAACTGATGGTTCGGGACCTTCTCAGCATGCAGATAGTCTTGTTGAGACTCTGCCACCAACCCTCAAAAACTGGCCTACTGATGGTTCAGGACCTTCTCAGCAGCCAGATAGTCCAGTCGAGACTCGTCCAAACGGTTGCTCTATGTTGCCGTCGATCGAGAACCATATTGCATACCAAATATGGAACAATCCGGTAAGTACATTACGTTATGATAATTTTATATATAGTTGTAAGTTCTAAGTTCATCCAATTATTTATAGATAACTATATTTTATATATAGGTATAATTTTATCCAATTGTTTACTTTTCAGGAGAGTTCTCGTATGTTAACGGTGATCAACCACGGCAAAAAGTGCAATACATGGAGGTTTGCATTTTTGGAAGACGATGTGAAGGCTAAAATTATTCCCACCGGTTTACAATATTTTGGTAACTACTCATATACGACGGTGGATAATGCACTCATATCAGCATTTGTAGAACGATGGCATCCAGAAACCAACACTTTCCATCTACCAAACGGGGAGTTGACGATTACCCTGGATGACGTCCATCATATATTGGGTCTTAGGGTTGATGGTCGAGTCATGATGAATCATACTTTTGACGAATCGAGCATCAACTTTTACGACCATATCGTGGATTATGTATCAGGGTGTCTGGGAGTTGATGCGACTAGTTTTACCACCCTTCGAGACTTCAAGAAGTCGTATGGACTTCCTTTAAAATATTTGGAGAAGACATTTGCTAATCCGGACCCCGAAGTGGATAATAGCGATAATGTGGCCCGTGGATATATGCAGTTCATCTTAGGGGCTGTCGGCATTACGGATAAGTCTGGAACGTCGATAAATGCCAAATATCTCCTGAATTTTGACGACATAGACACGATGGAAGAAATATCTTGGGGAAGCGGTATACTAGCATACCTTTACCGCGAGCTTGGTGCGGCATCCCGCGTCGGTTCCAAGACAATATCTGGATGCCAGACTCTACTCCATGTATAGATATATCTTTGTCAACTTGTATACATAATAAAAAAAAATTTTGTTAATTTTTGGACTAATTTTTTTAACTTGGTTACGTGAAGGCATGAATATACGAGCACTTTCCAACCATACATCGGGCTAAACTTAACCGAGGGTATGACGAGCTCCTTCCTAGAATATGCAGATGAAAGCCAACTAAGAAAGATGCTAAACGTCCACACACATTGGCCGCCCTACGGAATGCACTTGAAGATATGACGATAGAAGAGGTGAATTGAGACCTAATTTTTTAATGTTTGGTAATAATTTACTAAATTACGTTATGCTAAATTTCATGCGTTGCAGATTATTTGGGATCCATATCGTGATTTGCGATAGACTAGTCGTCCATTGCAACCAGTCGCTTTATATCACGGTCTGATAAGTTGTCATGAGATCGAGGAGCCTTATATGCCTGATAGAGTGCTCTGTCAGTTTGGCTACGTACAAACAGTCCCGAAGTGCACATTGAAAATGATAACTGCTCCGCGAGGTACAAAACCTTTAAACTATATTCATGTGGCGTTCAACTGGGTCTCGAACTTCTTCACTGAGTGGCAACGTCACGTTATTAGAGAAACTGAACGACAAGCAGCAGTAAATATGACGGAATGTAGCGACGACTACCTTGCCTACTACGCTGGTGTCGGACTACCTACGTTGTTCAAATGCGAAGGCGATATTATGCGTGTACCATCAGATCTCCACGCCAAATCTGTCTTGTATACTGCATTGGTCAAGATGGCGAGGCAACCAACTTTCAGTTTGATATATGTAAAAGTTTATAACCTAACAAATTTTATGAATTCTCATCAATAGGCTAGGAAAGTGAAGAAGTTGGGAAGAAGCCTCGTAAGTTGTCAGGGTACAAATTATATGAAAATCAATGACGAGCTACAACAAATCGACAACACTGAAGATTTTTATTTCTTGGAAAATAGAGAGCAACGTACAAAGAGGCGGCATGAAGTTTAGGCCATATTTCAGGACATGTAAAACTTTGCTACAGTTTGTGTTTCGAGACATGTAAAACTTCTAAGTTTTAAAACTTTGACTGGTTATGTTTTGTTGGAATTTTTGATTGGTTATGTTTTGTTGGAATTTTTGATTAGTTATGTTTTGTTTCGAGACATGTTTAAGTTGTAAAACTTTCATACAGTTTGTGTTTGGAGACATGTTTGAAGAAGAACTTTTATACAGTTGTTAAACTTTCATACAGTTGTTGGTTATTTATTTGTGTTTCGAGACAACTACTTTTATGTATAAATGTGCAGAGACAGTGGCTAAAAACTAGGACTGTCAAAATCTGGACAGTCCTGATAGCTATCAGGACTGTCAAAATCCTGACAGTCCTAGTTTTATATATAAATTTGCAGACATTGGGTTAAAATTAGACTGTCAAAATTTTGACAGTCCTCATAGCTTGTGGGACTGTCAAAATCCTGACAGTCCTAGTTTTATATATAAATTTACAGTGGATTAAAATTAGGACTGTCAAAATTTTGACAGTCCTCATAGCTTGTGGGACTGTCAAAATTTTGACAGCCCTAGTTTTATATATAAATGTGCAGACAGTGGGTTAAAACTAGGACTGTCAAAATTTTGACAATCAAAATAGCTTATTGGACTGTCAATATTTTGACAGTCCTAGTTTTATATATAAATGTGCAGACAATGGGTTAAAACTAGGACTGTCAAAATTTTGACAGTCCAAATAGCTTATTGGATTGTCAATATTTTGACAGTCCTAGTTTTATATATAAATGTGCAGACAGTGGGTTAAAACTAGGACTGTCATAATTTTGACAGTCCATATAGCTTATTGGACTGTCAAAATTTTGACAGTCCAAGTTTTATATATAAATGTACAGACAGTGGGTTAAAACTAGGACTGTCATAATTTTGACAGTCCTGTTAGCTTGTGGGACTGTCCAGATTTTGACAGCCCTACTTTTATATATAACACAGTGGGTTAAAACTAGGACTGTCAAAATTTTCACAGTCATGTTTGCTTGTGGGACTGTCCAGATTTTGACAGTCCTAGTTTTATACAAAGAGTGGGTTAAAACCATCTATATAAATGTTGGAAAAGATATCAAAGTTCAACATACATGACTCATTACACAACATACACGACTCATTGCACAACATACAAGATTTTGGGATCCTCCATCTTCATCATCATACAGTTCAACATACAGTTCTAGTTTTATTTCTTTCATTGCACAACATACAGTTCAATATACAATTCAATATACAGTTCAACATACATGACTCATTGCACAACATACAAAATGATACTGAAGTATAAGATGGATCAATCGATTAGAATATCAAAGTAGTCCTTAGACAAGATTTTGGGATCCTCTATCTCCATCATCTTCTTATAGCCAGCAATTGCATCCGTGTAGGGTGTCGTACATACGATCGCTTGAGTGTGATCCTTCGACCCGGTTCATAGTGATTGTGCCATAATGCTTCACCATGTTCGTCCATGCTAAGACAAATTATTCTTTATGTGGTTCTAGCCAAGTAACTTTAATATAAGAAATGCATGCTGGGGTACTCGTCACCCACTTTTGTTTGAACATGTATCATGTTGTGTCATAGCTGTCTGTAGTACTTGCTCGCCATACAAGACTCCAATCACTGTAGAATTCTTCGAAGCGAAGCTTGTCGATTTTATCGTCCACATTTTCAAATTTTCTCTTGCATTGACCTTGGATATTTCGATTTATATGCCAAGTGCATAGTAGTCTATGCACATGAGGAAATACAATATCTATAGTATTTATCAACGTATATTCTCTATCAGTAACATAAACAGAGGGCTCTTTGTATCCTGTGTAAAGGGATTATAGTTTCCTCAACGCCCAAATGTAATCCTCTACTGTCTCACTCTTCATAAAATAAAAAGCGACTGAAAATATTTTTTCCGTAGACGTAAACCCAACAATGTGAAAAAAAGGCATCTTGAACATGTTGGTCTTATATGTACAATCAAGGGCCAACACGTCTGCGAAGGACCTAGCCAAGTGTGTGCAATCAGGACGAGCCCAAAACAATGAAAGGAGTTCATCATTTTGTGGATGTCTTCTATGGTACTCCACGTAGTGATGCTTCCCAAGCAACTTCAATACTTGCTGCATCGTCATTCTTTCTTTCATACTATTACATTTCGCTCTCGCCAAACTATTATAGATCGTCCTCATGGTTGACTTGTTCTCATCTTCTTTTTGTCGCACGACAGAATAAATTTGTTTGGGTGCAACTCCGGAAAGGAACAGTTCTTCAACCAACTTTCTCTCATCCTTGTTCAACCATGCCACGTAGGCATGACCCGTAAGTGTCTCTGGAATAGGATGATTGTGTATTCCATTCTTAACTTCGACTATCCACTTCACATCTTCTACTTTTACAATCAACACCTTAAATGGACAACCACATTTTCTCGTCCCAACGTTTTTCTTGGGGATTTTTTTTTCAACAACATCATCTTTTTACGATGCTGCCTGAACACCCCTCCTCTTTCGCAGCCCAGCTCTAAATATTTTCGACCCGGCCGAGATCTGATGGATCTTGCAATGACAATGACTATGTTATGTCGTCTTCCAACTTCTCTGCACCAATCTAATGCTTCTTCCTGTGATGCAAATTGAATATCCGTTGAGAATACCTTCTCCACATCAACCCCAATAGCAGTATGTACCACAACATCTGTACGAGGTTGGTCTTATAACCAATATAAAATAATCTAAAACTTAATAACTTCAAATAATTGGCAGTCCAAATTAGGACTATCATAATTTTACAGACTAATGTATTGAGTAGACTGTAATTTTTTTTACAGTCTTTAAGATTCAGGACTATCATAATTTTAACAGTCCACATAGTCTATAGGACTGTCAAAATTATGATAGTCCTATATTTATATAAGACTGTCGAATTATTGACAGTCCTATAGTTATATAGGACTGCCGAATTTTATACAGTCCTTACACGATGACTGTCGAAATAGGGTTGCCATTTTATGTACCGTACGTGCTTCGGAACAACCGACATGTCCTTCCGAAGGACCGGAGTGCATATTTAATGGATTCCATGATCCGACTTCTTCATCGAAGATAATTTCATGCATCGCTCCTACAATAGTCAAATAAAACTAAATATTTTGTGACAATCACAAAACTTATTCTTCGTATGTTGTCGAAGACATACCGGAAGAATATTCGTTGGACAATCACCAAATCGAATTTTTTTTCATTTGGGACCACAACTATCAAATTCCAAAATTAGGTTTAGATTTTAGGACTTGAGAGAATGAGAGATTTTTTCACGTGAAGATGAAAAAGAAATAAGAGAAATAATTTTTACTTATATACGTTGGTGTGGGCTAGCCCTAAGTAAGTTTGAAGTGTGGCAAACTTGTAATTTTTGGAAAAAATTCAATAGACAGCCTTGCGTATATTGTGTAGTGCCCTTATCACTAGCCATTTTATAATACATGGAGTCACTTGTAGAAAAAAAAATGTAATAACAGTCACTAATATACAATTATTGACAAGTCGATGTAGTCACTAGTTGGTGGCCTAGCAGATGACGTTGATGCGGTTTACTTGGGAGGTATGAATTTGAGTCAGAGGCCTAAAAAAAAATCGATCCAAATTGACAAGCAATTTAATAATGAAAATATCACATTCAAATGTATTAACTTCATGAAACATAAATTTTGTGTATTGAATTGAATAACACATGTTTCTCTTAGTAATATAAGGATGTGTTTGGTTGCTAACAACTAGTTTGTTGCTACAAGCTAATATTTTATTTTGATTGAATTGATGTAACTAAAGCCAGTTACACGATAAGAAAAACTTTCGAAGTTTTAAATTCGATACCAGAAATACATTAATTATTCCTATGTCCATCATACAGTCATTTATATCTCGATCCATTTTGATTGAACTAAATAGATTAATTTGACTAAGATTCAAAATATTGACCTTGATATGGTAAATCGATCATCATTTTAGTTACCAATTTTCTTATGCTATGTTCTAGATATCCATTTTCTTATACTATGTGTTGGGAATAAAAATGAAAACAATTTTCCAAAATGAACATCCGGGATGATCCGATACTCGTCCACACCAAATGCGATGGTTGACTTATGTAGAAAATAAAGATCTTACAAGATTCAAGACAAAGGCACACAAGAATTAATAGAAAATTATAACCGATAAAAAATTATCGGAAGAGCGAGATCGCTGGTAAATAAGGTTATAAGGCTTTACAAAATTGCTACAATTTCGTAACCTCAACTAACAGAGAAAATACACAAAAAGGACACAAGAAATCATATAGATTACACCCAAGAAGATCTAGAAAGCCAATTTTTTCCTCCTTCAATCTATTTATTTTGTCTCTATTTTTTTAATCTCACCCTATTGGTGGCTACCAAACACCATTCATTGAGCACAATTGATCTTCTACAAAAGAAACCTTAGGTTCCTTTATATAGCATGTCATGTCCATATATGAAAATTCAATCATATGTAGAATTGACCGAACTCGAGTGGCTCTTGTGGTTACCAATGAGAGGTATAAGACCATGACTGGGTGGCAAAAGATCAGTGGATCGAGCCATGGGGGCATATTATTCCTTACATTTATAAAATGGTGGGAGTTGGAGGATAGTGGACCCAAATGCATGCAATACAATGTTCACAAAGTCTTGAGCATTACGTCGGGTCCCGAGCGTTATGCTAAAAATTCAAAAAAAAAATGTAGAATTGGCATATGTTTCTATATTTATAATTCATTGTCTAGGTATGACTAGAACTTTGCTTCAATATTATTATTATTAGGATTCATAATATGAGCCAAATCCTAACAATCACTACCTTGGATCATATTCATCATCCAACTCAACAAGCATCTAGTAACCTCTACCCTTCAATTTTTAAACAGTAGTCCCTATCTCATGAACTACCCCCTCTCCCTGGAAACCAATCGCCTAGTCACAAATCGATTCTGAGATCGAGTATGGCTAGAATTCGTACTTTATCTCTGCTACATCGCCCATGTTAGATTATTTCGAAATAATCGTCGTCGATCGCACCATGATCAATAAATCTGACACATCGCTCGTGAGCCATAGAAGTTTGACCACAAATGAACTATCCCATATATCCAATTTTATTACTACAAAAATCATAGGAGCACCACCTCGAACAGTATCTCCTACCAGCTCTGATAAATATTACCGTACTTCTCTCCCTTCATGAGCACGATGCAACCACATATCACCCTTAGAACTCCATCTTTCACTAAAAAACCACATATAGTATACTCTAGCATGTCCAACGATATGAGATTCTTGTACATCTTTGGTACATATCGTACCCACCAAACATGTGCACCATGCCATCATGCATCTTAATATCTATTATTCCTTCACCAGTAGCTTCACAAACAGAGTCATCACCTAAGCGAACAATATTGATCTTTTTCTCCAAACAAGCAAAGAAAGATACATCTAAGCAAATATATAGCAAACTTCCAATATCCAATATCCAGTCATGAGTAGCTTCCTTACCCTGGGAGACCGTGAGCAGATCGCCCAAAGTATCATCATGCCCTTGCGCCACTACTGCCGCATCTTCGGGATCCTTTTTCTTCTCCGCATATTGCGGACAGTTTCTTCTGATGTGATCACATCCCATGTGATAATAACACACGTTGCCCTTCTTCCTTGATGTCGATCGAGATCGTGCCACTTTCGGTCCCTTATCAAGAGTCATTCCTCTTTCGTCTTACACCATCACCAATTATTCACTCTAAAAATAGTATTATTTAATAATTGATTAGATAAAAGCAATACAGTAACTTCTTTCAGCTTCAATGTATCCTTCACATATAGAAGCATAGTCACTATGTGCTCGTACAAAGAGGGAAGGCAAGGTAAGAAGTAATAGGGCTTTGTCTTCTTCCTCAACTTTTGCACTAGCAGTGGGGATTTGGTTCAAAATTTCGTTGAACACATTCAAGTGTACCATTAGGACACCCTTAGGGAATGCACCTGGTGCAGTAGCTAATCGAGTAGCGTTGTTCATTGCATACGGCTCCGCAATAGAATTTACTTTTTCCTCCCTTATATTCTATCGAAGAAAGAAATATGATAGGAGCAGTTTTATTTTACTCAGATGACTATATGTTTAATTTATCGAACCTAATAATGAATAAAAAATACAAATATTCATTCAATATATTCAACTCCCTTATTTTGGGAAGTGACTTGGACAAAAAGGGAAATGACTTGGACAAAAAGAGAAGTGACTTGAAAAAAAGAGAAGTGAGACATTTAAAAAATAGGAAAAATATAAGGCCCGCATACTAGACTCTATGGATAAAGAATCGAATTGATAAAGAAAGCGTCGCAAAGATCAATTATCGAGCTATGTTATATTCCTATTAATGATTGTTACAACTTTTATAGGATACATACCACCTTGGGGTCAGATGAGCTTTTGCCTTTTTTTATCTGAAAGAAAAAAGATAAAACTAGTTAGAATTTTATATTTCGAAAAAATAACAAAAAATAGAATCTATTCTGAAGTTTAAATCTAAAAAAGAAAAGAGTGAAGTATCTTATCACTAATTAGTAATGTTTTTGTGCTGAATAACAAAGGAGCGGGTCAATCTACAAAAAAGTCAATGTGAAATACCAGTACTTCAATATGGGAGAGATCAAAAAGATGCAAGGTCAAATAGGGTTGGAATTGGAATTGGAATCATCATATTCAGGGGCGGATCCGGGGGTGGGTGGGGTGGGTTGGAGCCCACCCAAAAAAAAAAATTTAACTTTTTTTTTTCTATATAATTTTTATTTTTTTATATAGGTTAACCCACTTCTAGCCCACCCAAAATTATGGTAGCCCATCCCAGCTGCAGTTTCTGGATTCGCCCCTGATCATATTTGTGTTTTACTCCCCGTAACTCTTCCTCAGCCAGGCTTGGGCGTATTTTTTATTTATATCTAAATCATTAGATCTTCCTCTCATATTGAAATTACGGACGGCTTCCATAAAAGCTAGACTCAGCAATAAAGTACCTCGCTAGATCATAATTTTTCATATATAAATGTAACTAATGTATCTCCTTGATAAAGGATTTTTCCATAATGTCTCCCGGAGTAGAAGTATCGTTAATTTCTTCATGCTCGTTCTGTGAGCACCCTAATTTTTATATAGGGTTAGTTCGGTTATTAATAATTATTTATTTTATTTTAATATTTATTCGATAATTTAATTGAACTTTGGAAACCAACTCCCATGGTTTTAAGATCTTGAGTGCAACACTAGCCTTTTTCTTTCAATCAACCTAGCATGCTCGACTTAGACGAGTCAAATTAGGCTCCTGCCATGACTGTCCCTCACAAATTTGCAATCCTATGCCATATTTTGGTCGCACAACTTTTGCGACACAATTACGAAAAAACGATGATTAATTAACCATTTAGTCGTGGCGTACGATTTTAACAGCCACACAAACCCATTGATCCCAACTAAATCCATGCTAAGAGCCTAACTGGTCATATTACGCACATGACACTCGAGTTGCGTTATTTGAACCCCCCTACATGCTCCCAATATAATATTAAGTAAAAAAGAAAATTTATGGATTTATTTAATTATTTTAATTTTAATTAATATTTAGTAAATATAATATTTAATTAATATAAATGGTTGTAGATTATTTATTGGAGAAAATATAAATTTTCTAAAATTTTTACAAGTGCCTAACTATTTTTGGAAATTTTTTGTGTTAATTATTGAATAAATAAAAGAAATAAAAGAAAAGAAAAAGAAAATAGAAATAAAACCCATTAACTACTACCCCATTAACCCATTAATACAATCCCCCCACCCAACCCGCGTATAGCAAACCCCCTCCCCCCCTCTCTCTTTCTCTCTCTCTCTCTCTATATATATATATATACCAAAACCAAAACCCTAACCCATCCCACGCCTTCACCACCACCCCCTCCGCCGGAGCAGCGCAGACCGCACCGTCGTCCCCCTCCCCCCCACCCCGCGCACAGTCGCGCGGTCCCTCCTTCGCGCGCAGTCACCACCCTCCTCGCTCGTCCGATTTGCGTTCCATCTTCGTTGGTATTTTTACAACCTAACCCTCTAGGATTCTCTTCAAGTGGAACGAATTTAGGCACCCCAGTTTGATCGAAAAATCGACCGAAAGTTGGCCGAATTTTTTTTCGAAAACAGTTTAAAATTTTAGTCCAAGTACCCATGTTCATGTCCAATTTTCTACCATCTCTTTAATTATTTTCAAAATATAATTGAAGGAACTTCTTCACAATATAACCAAGATTTTTACTATTCTTTTATTTTTTATTAGTTTGCTTTAATGGTTAAATTATTCTTGTTCCAAAATGACCAAAAACTTATTTTTAAAACACCCAGAATCTAGCAATACAGGGTGCGTTCCGCCAAATGAGGTAACTTCATCGTGTGCGAGTTACATCGAAAGGCGTGTAACATAAACGCTGACGTGTGAGCTTTCATGAAAGTTGATTTGGATGTGCGTGCACACCGAAATCAACGCGTATCCGCCAAAAAATACCGTATTGGTTTGTTCTGACACTCATCATAATTTTGTGTGTGCTTGTCATTTCGCAACAAAACTTGCGCCATCGGATTTGCAGTATTACGCTGGTTCTGTGACCCAAGTTTTCTTCGATTCTGAGAACGTTGACGAAATATCATTTCGTGGGCCCCACGATTTCACATGACGGAGGATTTTGTGATCGGCTCATCGAAATCCAGTTCTGGATGTTTTGTTGGGTTCTTATCGTTGTTCTAGACTCGTAGACACTGAGTGGAATGAATTTGGAGAACTTTATCTTCGGCACACTTTACGGCGTAAAGTGGGCCACATGTGTATCCCACTTTGACCCAAAACTGTCAATTTTGCCCTTGTGTCCAAATTGGACTTATGGGTAGTCAATCCTAGCTATTTTAAGTATTATGAGAATATTGGTAATATTTGTTTCAGCATCCGGAGGTGTACGTGCAGATTCTACTTTTCCAGGAGTAGTTGACGGAGTTCAGAACCCAGGCAAGTGTCACGCCCCAGTCCCAAATATGTAGGACTAGGAATACGTAAGTATGCCAGCCGTATGTATATGGAGACTCCAATATATGAAAACCATAACACATACGTACGCTGCATTATGAACAATAATTCACAAGTGGTATATAATTGTCACAAGTCACAAGGCATAACTAAATCTCATCCACAAAAATAATCATAAAGAAATAAATGATCAAATATGTCAATGAACCAAATATGAATTAGTCAAGAAAAACTAATAGTTGGATGGCGACAAATCCACTACCAAACTAGAATATAAAAGTAAATATAATAAGTACATCATCTAATGATCAGAGAGACTCGAAGGGAAGACCTCCTCGAAAGAGAATGGAGTAGCAAGTTTCGATCCGTGCTCCTGCGAATAGTCATGATCGTCTACACCTGAAAAGGTACCAGGTCCTCAGAGGGACGTAACAAGATACATAGAAGCATGCCAATAAAATACTAAAAATAAACATCCAAAGGGTCGTCTAACCGCCTATGTGAATACACTTTTGAGAAGAACTTTCCAACACGTGGGCTATCTGGCTAAAACGGGATTGGCATGATTCTCTCAGAGAATCAAGGGCCTAAAAAATATGACGTCTTTTGAACGTCAGAAGCTGCCTGTAGATAATAATATAGGGGTCATCTGACCACGCATCTCTGGTGGAGCGTGCGGGTTACACAAAAAAAGTGCAAAGAAGCCCAAACGTCTTACTTGTTGTTTTTTCCATCCCATGCTCTATTCATGCCATATCTATGACATGATGAGACATCTAATAACTGCCAAGTCTTTTAACATATCTCTATTAGCAGTTATTTCCTATCGCACGTCCCATACATACTGATGATCAGTCAATACGTAAGTCCGTGATCTATATGAGACTCACAACTCGTGTAAGAAATATGTCACGGCCAAATAAAATATAAGAATGTCTCATGATAATGGAATGGTCTCATAAAACTAGGTTAACATACATAATATATAATAAAGACCAAAATATGACGCCACCGTTGTTGCACCCAAGTTATTCTTGGACGCGCGATTTATATAGCAGTTAAAATATATGAACTAAATGACAGAAATAAAATACATACAACATATGGAATGTAAATCACAGTACAATGGCAAGGTATACTTGCATGCTCTGAAAAAGGATGAAGTCGCAACTCAAGGCGTCGTCCGATCTACCCGTCATATAAATTAAACAAGTTAGGTTACAAAAGTGGGTGAATAGGTTCCTCCATTTAATCTATTTTAATTATGAATAAAATAACCTAAAATAGTATTTTAATTTTATTATAATCTGATTTTATTGTTAAATCCTAATTTCGGTCCAAAAAAAGTTAATTTTACGGATTTGTGATCCGTGGCATGCAAATCGAGGCAATCCGTTGACCAAAAAGTCAATCGACTCAAATCTTTGATTTACGTGTAGAATTATATAGATTTCAGTGCTACACCAGAATTGACGGTTTCATAAAATTACAAGTAGGTAAAGAGTTATGGCCACAAGGGCGCACAAATGACAGTTTTTGGTGGTTTCCTATTTACGTCTACGTTGCACAAATTTTACAGTAGATTAAACTTGCATGTTAAATTCTAAAAAAATAATTTTATGGAATTTCATCATGTCATATTTTTGAAACTTCAAACGTCTCATAATTCTAAGTTCGGGATCTCCCAAAATCTCAAAAATATCGAAATACGTCTGATTTCGGACAGCTGGCACTTTTATAATTTCCTGGAAAAATATCTTCAAAAATTATTAAAATAATTTATATATTCAGAAAACTAACCTTGATATGGTTCTAACAAAAAAACTGGAGCACATTTAGAGTCCGGAGCTAGGAGATACCGTCTTTTTAAGTCGTCATAACTACTAGAAAATGAGGCTGAATTTATGACAAATTTTGACTATTTTTGGACGAAAAAGAGAGTAGTTTGGGGAAAAAAATATGAAAGATGAGTTTATTCCATAAGTGTAATAGTTATTTATAATGGTGGAGACTACTTAATTGAATACGACTGGGATTGGCTAATTTGGATATGATTAGGATCAGTTTAAATAATGATAGGATATGCATGAAGTTGCTTTCCTAGTAGGCTCAGGATTTGAATTAATTTAAAATATAGTTTAAATTTATCTCAATAATTTATAATCTTAAATAAAATTAAAGATAATATAAATAGTTTATATATAATCTTATTAATATATATTAACATTAAATTATCATCTATCTAATATGAAGACTTTATATATCCAAATAAATCTTCAATAATTCCAAAAGTCCAAATTTTTTTAAAATTCTAAATAAATTACAGAAAAATATACTGGAGTTGTGCTGATGGTCATTGCCACGTGGCTAATCCTTCGATATTTTAGGACTGGAGCGTGACATGATTTTTGTGGTGGCCCATGCAAGTCTCAAATATACTGCTTTGGTTTCAACTAAGGGACCGAGCAAGTCTGCGATTAGGATAAGAATAAATTTATAGGATCTCATCCACATATTAACACGTCCTTGACCTCTATATCGAACTTGAACTTAATTCTTGACTTGCATCATGCTTGATTCATCTGTGCGATCCTCATAGTTTACTTTGTGTGCAGAGTAATGGATCCACGACCAGCGATGAGACTCCCGTAGGTAAACCACCAGGTGTTGTGGTTACCTACGACGGTGGAGTGACGCCATCGAGTGGAGATCCCTTGATTCAACAAAGCAATCAAGCAAATCAGCATGCCTCGAGGTTCCAGCGAGACGATATTCCACCACCACCGTAATTCACTCCACTGATACCATCCATGGTAGATTTTCAGCCAGGGCAGCCTACGAACGGACATCATCTATTTCAGGTGTTCTATGTAATGATGCAAGCTCACCAACAGGTTCAGCAAGAGACCCAACAACACCGACAGAGAACTTAAGGAATAATATAGTGACAACATTGGAGCAGGCAACTCCACCAGCCAGACAACTATTGACAGGATCCATCTCAAATTTTTGCCACCTGAAGCCACGTACATTCTCAGGTAAGGAGGAGCCCACGGAGGTCCATGAGTGGCTCACTAATATCCAGCATCAGTTAGAAGCAGCAGAGCTTCCGAGAGAGCGTTGGATGACTGCTGTCGGGATGCAGCTGACAGACAACGCACATCACTGGTGGCTTATTGAGGAGAAACGACTGGGTCAGACCGAGTTACTTGGAAGGAGTTCTCTAGACTCTTCCAAGAGATGTACATTCCATCTATTGCTCGGGCGAAACTTCGAGAAAAGTTTAATCGTCTCACCCAGGGCAATATTGTCACGACCCGCACCCAGATGAATCGGGCACCGGTTCGTGAGTACGTCCAGCCTACGCCGCAGTGTCGGCGGTAGTACGCTGTCTAGATCTTATTCACAGGTAATTTAATTTCTAGCTCATTCACAGTGAATAAATAGACAAGGATAATAACAGGAAATAGGAATGCTAAGATTTCATAAATCCAAGTTGTGACATCCAAATCTATAATTTAATACAGAACCAGAAGATAAATCGGGGACAAACCCGAGTACTATGCTGAAAGAAAATACTAGCTAACTAGCTAACTACTCCTCAAAAGTTGTAAACTCCCTTGACCAGATTTCAGTAATTTAGGGTTAGTTTTGACTAATTAGAATTATGGCAACTTTTTAAAATTATTTATTATATATTCTGTTGATTGTGCACCTGTCTGTTACATAATTAGTTAGGACATTATACTAGCCGTTAACCCTAAACAAATTCCACATACCTGCCCTAGACTTGTTAGACTACATTTTCTGTATTTTTAGCAACTTCCAGAAACCTTGTTTGGTGCTTCATTTTATTTATTTCCTATTTAAATTTCTGCTATTTACCCACCTCTGTACCCTAGTGATTTGAGGACAAATAGACACCTGTTTTGCCCAACCAAAAATACGATAATATTCTACTCTAATTGTATTACAATTATCGTATTGACACCGTAGAAAAATTATGACCCTATAGGCCTCAAAATAAATAGTAAACACCGTGCGCAGTATTTATTAAATAATAAATACGATGACCGTATCACCTGCAGAATCAGACCCTGCCCCTGCCCAGACTCACCCCACACTGTCCAAAATATTTTCCCCAGCTATTTCCCTCATTCTTGTACAATTCAGAATTACGGAAAATCAGTATCTGAAATTTGGTAAATTGCGAAATTACGCAAATACAAATTTTATGCATTTTTGCAATTATTGAAAAGTTAGGGGTTTATATGCAAAATTGCATGCTAGGTGGCCAAATCCTATTGGCTAGACCATAGGTGGGTGGGACCCACCATAAAAAAAAATCCAGAAAAATCCTGTGAAAATATCCCAAAATATCAAAATTACCAATTTACCCTTAAACTTCCCAATATTTACAATTTTGCCATTGCCTACACACCTATATAAACCCCAGTACTTCCCTCCATTCCAACCCATCCCACCACCACCACGGCCACCCTCCGCCCACCGGGCCACCGCCGAACCCGTCGCCACTTTCCTTCCTTTCCCTCCGACCACTGCCACCCCCCACCGGACCACCGCCTCCGCCGCCCTGAGCTCCACAGCATCATCCCGACCACCACCTCCACAGCACCACCACCACTCCCATTCACCCCCAGCGTCGCCTCCGGCCATCGCCGACCACCGCCACCATCCCCAAACGCTTCGCCCCGACCTCCCCTACCACCACCACCTCACCTCCCCACGACACCGCCTCCGGCCGCCCTAGCCCCCGCAGCAGCCACCACCCCCTAACCCTTGCTGCTGCCACCTTCATCCCCGACGCCTCTAGCCGCCACCACCACCGTCGTGGGCCTCCGCCACCATCACCAACCTGACCGCCGTCCTCCCCTCTGCCGAACCCACCACCTTCCCGGCCACCTCCGCCGCTCCTCCGCCGGCCAGAGCCCCCGCAAGCTGTTGCTGCTGCTGCTGCTGCCCGTGGCCATTGCTGCTGTTGCTGCTTCTCCGGCCGCCTCCGGCCAGCTCCGCCGCCGTCCACCCGCCGTCGGCAACCCCTAGGGCCCACCTGTCAGTAGGTATACCCTTTATACCTATTATATATGTATTTATATATATATAATATCCTATATGTATATATATGTATATATACATATGTATATATATATGCATAATAATGTATTTATATGTATAAATGTATTATTTTATATAATAAAAGTTATATACTATTAATTACAGTATATTATACTGTATATATATTATATCTATATATAACTATATTTTTATACATATATATATTTATATATGTATAAATTGTATATAGGTATATATATATACTATATATATTATTATGTGTATATGTATATGTATATGTATATTATATAATATTATGATATATATATATACATTTATTTCTATATATATATCTATAGTATATATATAAATGTGTACATATATTTATATATATATAATATGTATACTATATGTTATATATGTATATGTAACATATTTGTATATGTTATATAAATACTATCTATGCATTTTTTTCTTTTATTTATTTTTCTGCATTTATTTCCTGCACTTATATATATAAATATATCTATTTATATATATTATCTATATATATTAATATTCAGCTGGATAATACAGCTTATCTATATATTATATATTTCAAATTCTTGCAAATGTCATTTTAATTTATTTACTGTGCTGGATATTACAGCCTATCTATATATGTATATTTACAGTGGTCACATATAGACCCTGATATTATATATGTATTTACTTTCTGTACTGTCATTTTATTATTATATATATATCTCAGTGGATATACCGTGACTATTATATTTATTATTATATCAGAGGATACACCCTGATAATATTATTATATTATATTATTATATATAGCAGAGGATATACCCTGCTACTATTTACCTGCAATTGTCTGTTCTTTAAATACTATATATATATATACTGCTATATATACTATATCTATATACATACTATATATATATCAATATCATATATTTGTATATAAGTATAGATAAATGTATACTTATTATTTGCAACCAAGATATTCACAAACACTATCTGTTGTAACAGAAACCAACTTCAGCACAGCCAGTGACCCCCTGTCACCAGCACTTTCAAACCTGACTGTGAAATCAGGTTATCAACATTACCAGGGAGTAGGCAAGTATACCTTGCCAAGTTTAATGTTTAAATCCTCAAATATTGTTATATACTTCTTGTTTCTGCAATTCATATACCATGAGTACCAGAGTCTGCCTCTGGTACAGTCAACTAATACGTTGACGATTAGTGTAAATAACTTAGCATTACAGACTCACCAACAGCTGTGAGAGTATTTTGATATTCTCTTAGACCCTATCACGAAAACACGCAACATGGTTGCATTTACATATATGGATGTGAGCTGCGTATTTGATTAGCTACCAGTACGTGTGACCCGCATCACGGATTAGAATAACTCAGGAAATGTACGACTTGACATTTAGTTTCATGGGGATGGGAAAGATAACTAGTGGACGTATGGGACACCCCCTCCAATAATGTTTTATACCTTCGTATCAGAAATGGTCGATTGCAGAGTTCCCTGAGTCGGGGGCATACGACACCTATACTAGCCAGTCGCCACGATTGGTGAATTACGTCAGCGTATGTCTAGCCACACATTCCCATACGTACTACTGGATCTTTACTTGCATTTTCACTTAGTATGGTTAGCACCCTGTATTTATTTTCTTTATTCAGTATTTACATACATGGCATGTCATTTCCTGTATCTTGTTACGTCCCACTGAGGACCTGGTTCCCTGCCAGATCTAGACGGGGCTTTCTACCCCACAGTGTACGGGCCTGATCAGGAGGCCAGATGTGCTACCGAGGAGGAGCTCGAGGAGACACCCTCAGAGTAGGCTTGACCCTAGATGCTGCTACCTGGAGATGGAGATGTTTTGCTCAGATAGACGCTACTTAGTCTTTCTGATTTTTCTGCGCTATTATCAGTTTTTTTTTGTAGTAGGCTTGTATTCTCACCAGTTGTGTACTGTATCAGACTCAGATTATATATATTCAGCACTTGCTTTTCTGACATTTTCCTGTGGATGAGATAGATTTGACTGTGTTATATTTGTAGTATTTTAGGACAGCGTAGCACGTTTCTTTGGGTCCATTCAAAATGGATTAAGCCCTTAGTGACGTGTCAGCTGGCCAGTGACACGTGGCCTAGTTTCTGATATTTTGGAACTGGGGCGTGACATGGTTTTAGTGGTGGCCCATGCAGGTCTAGTTTTATTTGCTAGTGGTATGATGACATGCCCAGCAATGCCTGCAATAGGATAGGAATATTAGGTCTCATCCACACTGACACCATTTTAAAATTTCTATTATTGCATCTTGCTTGATTATCATTATTTATCTCCTTTGTGATTTCTAATTATCCTATTTTCCTCAGAAATATGTACATATCCGGGAAACTTGCGAATAATGGGGCTGACCATGCAACAGACCCTTCGCCAAGTGCCCAAGGAACTTCGTCCAATCACCAGAATTCTGGCCAGGAGACGACACCAATACCACAGGCAGAGACACCTTTGTCACCACCTCCAGCCTTGCCTATCCTGATGCCACAACTTGAGGGTCAACCTCAAATATTGCAGTTTCTCCAAACTATGTTACAGAACTAGTGGCAACAAACTGAGGCCCTGAGACAGTCTCAGTGGCAGCAAACTGAAGCTCTGCGACAAACGTTAATGACGGCTTTGGAGAAAACTACTACTCCGACACCAGTACCTGTCCAACCAGCGGGCACAGTTCGGGGCTTCCGTCAAATGAGCCCGAGAGATTTCAAAGGCAACGAGACTCCTGAAGAGATCTCCGATTGGATCTCCAACACCGAAATGCTGCTAGAAGGATCGCAACTCACTCCCGACCTATGGATGACCGCTGTGAGGGGCCAACTTCTTGGCAACGCCCATCACTGGTGGGAATCCATAGAGCGCAGCGTCAGAAAGGACCAAACTTGGCAACAATTCTTGGAGCATTTCAACGCCAAGTACTTTCCAGCGACAGTCCAGAATGCCCTATACTCCCAGTTCCTGCACCTGGAGCAGGAAAACATGACGGTAGATGCCTACGACGCGGAGTTTAGCAGACTAAGTCATTTCGGTACTGATCTGATTCCGAACGAGCTGAAGAAGGCTAAAAGATTCCACCATGGCCTTAACTACAAGCTCCAGAGGTACACAACAACGCAGTCGAGAATCTCCTACAACGAGGTTCTTACAGAAGCCAGGGAGCAAGAAGCCATTGGCCGAGGAGCCAGACGCTCAAATCCAACCTTCCCGGCCAAGAATCAGTACGGAGCAGGAGGACCTATACGTCGTCCTCAATATCAGACGCAGCAGACGACGGGGCCTTACCAGAAGAAGGAGCTCCCTACTTGTCACTTTTGTGGCAAGAAGGGACATTTTGCCAATGACTGCAGAAAGAAGCTGGGATTATGCCTGTTATGTGGAGCTAAAAATTATATGGCCAAAGACTGCCCACAACGCAGAGATGCAGCACCACAGCAAGGGCATAAGCCAGGAGCCCAAGCTCAGAAGATGCTTCCCTCCACATCAGGAGGATATCAGAGAGGAGCACCTCTGCCTACTCAGGAGGCCCAGTTCAAGGCCAGACAACAAACCGGAGGACAAAGGCACGGACAAGCCTTTGCGTTAGCTGCCGTTGCAGAAGAGCCTGAAGGGGAAACTATAACAGGTACCATTTTAGTTGCATCATTACCTGCAACTGTATTATTCGATTCTGGGGCTACTTTGTCTTTCATATCTAGTAGTTTCGTAGCCATGCACAAGCTATCCACTTCCCCGCTACCCAAGTGTTGGAAAATACTTACTGGAGGAGGTATTGTTCCAGTTACCAACATTATCGAAACATGTCCGGTAGTTGTTTGTAGTAGAGGACTAAGAGCGCGATTTTTGGTACTTCCAATGCCAAATTTTGACGTTGTCTTAGGCATGGACTGGCTAATCCAGAACAATGCTATCCTAGACTGCCGAAGGGGTAGTGTTATCTTTAGACCCCCAGATCACCCAGAGTTCGAATATATCCGAGGAACCATTGAGCAAGGAGTAGGCCAGACTCCTAGAGCTTACATGGCGATGGAGATAGCACTTCCATCAATTATAGCAGAGTTCAAGGACGTATTTCCAGAAGAATTGCCAGGCCTACCGCCTGACAGAGAAGTGGAGTTCATTATTGAGCTGATACCCGGAGCTGCACCAGTATCCTCAAATGTATACCGACTGGCGAAGAAGGAGCTTGACGAGCTGAAGCTTCAACTGGAGGAACTACAGATCAAGGGATTTGTTCGTCCTAGTGCATCACCCTGGGGAGCACCAGTGTTGTTTGTACCAAAGAAGGACGGAACATATCGCATGTGCATTGATTACAGAGCCCTCAACGCTCTGAAAATCAAAAATAAATACCCCTTGCCGAGAATTGACGACCTGTTCGATCAACTAACAGGAGCCGTGGTATTCTCAAAGATAGACTTGAGATCAGGTTATCATCAGGTCAAGGTACGGAGGGAAGATATTCCAAAGACAGCATTCAGGACTCGTTATGGTCATTACGAGTTCCTGGTAATGCCTTTTGGACTAACTAATGCACCTGCCATATTCATGAACCTGATGAACAGAGTCTTCCCCCAATATCTGGACCAGTTCGTGGTAGTCTTCATCGACGACATTCTGGTGTATTCAAAGAGCCACGAGGAGCATGAAGAGCACTTAAGGTTGGTATTAGAGACGCTGAGACGGGAGAGCCTTTATGCTAAGATGAGTAAGTGTGAATTCTTCCTTGACCGTGTCGCATTTCTTGGACACGTTATCACCGGAGAAGGCATCTCGGTAGACCCAGCAAAGATCTCATCTGTCGAGACGTGGCCAACCCCGACCAACGTCTCAGAGGTGAGAAGCTTTCTAGGACTTGCCGGATATTACCGGCGATTCGTAGAAAACTTTGCAAGAATCGCGGAGCCGATTACTCGTCTTACCCGCAAGGAGCAGGAGTTCATAGGACTGAAGATTGCCAGACAGCTTTTGATGACTTGAAGAAGAGTCTGACTACAGCTCCCATCTTGACTATACCATCTGGATCCGGAGGTTTCGTCATATATAGCGATGCATCCGGAAAAGGATTTGGTTGTGTCTTAATGCAACATAGGAAGGTTGTAGCTTATGCCTCAAGACAGTTGAGGACTCATGAGAAGAATTACCCCACTCACGACCTGGAGCTTGCCGCAGTCATCTTCGCCCTGAAGCTATGGAGACACTATCTATATGGCGAACGAGTGGAGATATTCACCGATCATAAAAGTCTGAAGTACGTCTACACCCAGAAGGACCTAAATCTGAGACAAAGACGATGGCTCGAAGTGATGGCGGATTTCGAAATTAATCTACAGTACCATCCAGGGAAAGCTAATGTGGTGGCAGATGCTCTAAGCAGAAGACCCTCGGCATTCTTTATGATCACCCAACCAGGTCTTCTGAGAGATCTAGAAAATTTGGGAATAGAGGTCATTATGCCAGGACTTGACGGCCAATTATCAAACTATCAGCTGCAATCAACCTTGGTAGAAAGAATCAAAGCTGCTCTACCAACAGATGTAAGATTTCAGAGGCTTCGACAAAGAACAGAGGCTGGAATTCAAACAGGATGTCGCATACACGAAGATGGGACTCTAAGATGTGGTGATCGTCTTTATGTTCCAAATGGAGAACTTCGTAATGAGCTTATGTCAGAAGCTCAAAGCTCAACATACTCTATACATCCAGGAGGCACAAAGATGTACAGAGATCTGCGACAATATTACTGGTGGCATGGAATGAAGCGAGAAATAGCACACTTTGTGGCTAAATGCCTGGTGTGTCAGCAAGTCAAGGCTGAGCATCAGAGATCTGCCGGTCTACTTCATCCCCTCCCAATACCTGAGTGGAAATGGGAACACATTACGATGGACTTTGTTACAGGCTTCCCAAGAAGTCCTAGTGGTCGTAATGCTGTATGGGTAATCGTAGATAGACTCACAAAGGCTGCTCATTTTCTACCTTTTAGAGTTGGACAATCTACAGAAGTCTTGGCGGACATGTACATGAAGGAGATAGTGCGTCTGCATGGAGTGCCAGTCAGCATAGTATCTGACAGAGATACGAGATTTATATCTTACTTCTGGCAAAGTATGCAAGAAAGTCTTGGTACCCGCCTCAAGTTCAGCACCTCGTATCACCCACAAACAGATGGCCAATCAGAACGCACCATCCAGACACTTGAAGATATGCTGAGAGCCTGCATGCTTGATTTCAGCGGATCATGGGAAGATCATCTACACCTGGTGGAATTTTCCTACAACAACAGCTATCAAGCGAGCATTCAAATGGCTCCCTTTGAAGCTTTGTATGGAAGGAAATGTCGTTCCCCAGTATGCTGGAGCGATGTTGGCGAGAGACAGATCTTGGGTCCAGAACTGATCATTCGTACGGTGGAGAAAGTAAAGAAGATCCAGGGACACCTACGAGCTGCACAAGATAGGCAGAAGCACTGGGCTAACATTCATCGCCGACCTCTATAGTTCCAAGTAGGGGAGCATGTGTTCTTGAAGATCTCACCTACTCGAGGAACTATCAGATTTGGAGGAAGAGGGAAACTGAGTCCAAGGTACATTGGACCCTTCGATGTGTTGGAACGCGTCGGAGAAGTTGCTTACAGGCTAGCTCTACCTCAGACCTTGGAAGGAGTACATGACGTCTTCTACGTATCTCAGCTGATGAGGTACATTCCAGACCCGAGTCATGTGCTGGACTATTCAGAGATCACCATCGGGCCAAGTTTATCATATCAGGAGGAGCCTGTAGAAATCTTGGACCGAAGCGAGAAAGTGTTGCGAGGCCAGACTATTCCTCTCGTTCGTGTTGCATGGAGACATCATGCACCAGGTGAATCCACCTGGGAACGAGAAGAGGATATTCGTCAGCGTTATCCCCACCTATTTCCAAACCAGGGTATGTCCAATATTTCAAATTCAATCTTTCTTAATCATCATATGTCCTTAATCAATTTTTCATTTTCATTATATGATTGTTTTTATTTCGAGGACGAAATATTCTAAGGAGGGTAGATTGTAAACTCCCTCGACCAGATTTCAATAATTTAGGGTTAGTTTTGACTAATTAGAATTATGGCAACTTTTTAAAATTATTTATTATATATTCTGTTGATTGTGCACCTGTCTGTTACACAATTAGTTAGGACATTATACTAGCCGTTAACCCTAAACAAATTCTACATACCTGCCCTAGACTTGTTAGACTACATTTACTGTATTTTTAGCAACTTCCAGAAACCTTGTTTGGTGCTTCATTTTATTTATTTCCTATTTAAATTTCTGCTATTTACCCACCTCTGTACCCTAGTGATTTGAGGACCAATAGACACCTGTTTTGCCCAACCAAAAATACGATAATATTCTACTCTAATTGTATTACAATTATTGTATTGACATCGTGGAAAGATTATGACCCTAACAGCCTCAAAATAAATAGTAAACACCGTGCGCAGTATTTATTAAATAATAAATACGATGACCGTATCACCTGCAGAATCAGACCCTGCCCCTGCCCAGACTCACCCCACACTGTCCAAAATATTTTCCCCAGCTATTTCCCTCATTTTTGTAAAATTCAGAATTACGGAAAATCAGTATTTGAAATTTGGTAAATTGCAAAATCACGCAAATACAAATTTTATGCATTTTTGCAATTATTGAAAAGTTAGGGGTTTATATGCAAAATTGCATGCTAGGTGGCCAAATCCTATTGGCTAGACCATAGGTGGGTGGGACCCACCATAAAAAAAATCCAGAGAAATCCTGTGAAAATATCCCAAAATATCAAAATTACCAATTTACCCTTAAACTTCCCAATATTTACAATTTTGCCATTGCCTACACACCTATATAAACCCTAGTACTTCCCTCCATTCCAACCCATCCCACCACCACCACGGCCACCCTCCGCCCACCGGGCCACCGCCGAACCCGTCGCCACTTCCCTTCCTTTCCCTCCGACCACTGCCACCCCCCACCGGACCACCGCCTCCGCCGCCCTGAGCTCCACAGCATCATCCCAACCACCACCTCCACAGCACCACCACCACTCCCATTCACCCCCAGCGCCGCCTCCGGCCATCGCCGACCACCGCCACCATCCCCAAACGCTTCGCCCCGACCTCCCCTACCTACCACCACCACCTCACCTCCCCACGACACCGCCTCCGGCCGCCCTAGCCCCCGCAGCAGCCACCACCCCCTAACCCTTGCTGCTGCCACCTTCATCCCCGACGCCTCTAGCCGCCACCACCACCGTCGTGGGCCTCCGCCACCATCACCAACCTGACCGCCGTCCTCCCCTCTGCCGAACCCACCACCTTCCCGGCCACCTCCGCCGCTCCTCCGCCGGCCAGAGCCCCCGCAAGCTGTTGCTGCTGCTGCTGCTGCCCGTGGCCATTGCTGCTGTTGCTGCTTCTCCGGCCGTCTCCGGCCAGCTCCGCCGCCGTCCACCCGCCGTCGGCAACCCCTAGGGCCCACCTGTCAGTAGGTATACCCTTTATACCTATTATATATGTATTTATATATATATATAATATCCTATATGTATATATATGTATATATACATATGTATATATACATATGTATATATATATATGCATAATAATGTATTTATATGTATAAATGTATTATTTTATATAATAAAAGTTATATACTATTAATTACAGTATATTATACTGTATATATATTATATCTATATATAACTATATTTTTATACATATATATATTTATATATGTATAAATTGTATATAGGTATATATATATACTATATATATTATTATGTGTATATGTATATGTATATGTATATTATATAATATTATGATATATATATATATACATTTATTTCTATATATATATCTATAGTATATATATAAATGTGTACATATATTTATATATATATAATATGTATACTATATGTTATATATGTATATGTAACATATTTGTATATGTTATATAAATACTATCTATTCATTTTTTTCTTTTATTTATTTTTCTGCATTTATTTCCTGCACTTATATATATAAATATATCTATTTATATATATTATCTATATATATTAATATCCAGCTGGATAATACAGCTTATCTATATATTATATATTTTAAATTCTTGCAAATGTCATTTTAATTTATTTACTGTGCTGGATATTACAGCCTATCTATATATGTATATTTACAGTGGTCACATATAGACCCTGATATTATATATGTATTTACTTTCTGTACTGTCATTTTATTATTATATATATATCTCAGTGGATATACCCTGACTATTATATTTATTATTATATCAGAGGATACACCCTGATAATATTATTATATTATATTATTATATATAGCAGAGGATATACCCTGCTACTATTTACCTGCAATTGTCTGTTCTTTAAATACTATATATATATACTGCTATATATACTATATCTATATACATACTATATATATATCAATATCATATATTTGTATATAAGTATAGATAAATGTATACTTATTATTTGCAACCAAGATATTCACAAACACTATCTGTTGTAACAGAAACCAACTTCAGCACAGCCAGTGACCCCCTGTCACCAGCACTTTCAAACCTGACTGTGAAATCAGGTTATCAACATTACCAGGGAGTAGGCAAGTATACCTTGCCAAGTTTAATGTTTAAATCCTCAAATATTGTTATATACTTCTTGTTTCTGCAATTCATATACCATGAGTACCAGAGTCTGCCTCTGGTACAGTCAACTAATACGTTGACGATTAGTGTAAATAACTTAGCATTACAGACTCACCAACAGCTGTGAGAGTATTTTGATATTCTCTTAGACCCTATCACGAAAACACGCAACATGGTTGCATTTACATATATGGATGTGAGCTGCGTATTTGATTAGCTACCAGTACGTGTGACCCGCATCACGGATTAGAATAACTCAGGAAATGTACGACTTGACATTTAGTTTCATGGGGATGGGAAAGATAACTAGTGGACGTATGGGACACCCCCTCCAATAATGTTTTATACCTTCGTATCAGAAATGGTCGATTGCAGAGTTCCCTGAGTCGGGGGCATACGACACCTATACTAGCCAGTCGCCACGATTGGTGAATTACGTCAGCGTATGTCTAGCCACACATTCCCATACGTACTACTGGATCTTTACTTGCATTTTCACTTAGTATGGTTAGCACCCTGTATTTATTTTCTTTATTCAGTATTTACATACATGGCATGTCATTTCCTGTATCTTGTTACGTCCCACTGAGGACCTGGTTCCCTGCCAGATCTAGACGGGGCTTTCTACCCCACAGTGTACGGGCCTGATCAGGAGGCCAGATGTGCTACCGAGGAGGAGCTCGAGGAGACACCCTCAGAGTAGGCTTGACCCTAGATGCTGCTACCTGGAGAAGGAGATGTTTTGCTCAGATAGACGCTACTTAGTCTTTCTGATTTTTCTGCGCTATTATCAGTTTTTTTTTGTAGTAGGCTTGTATTCTCACCAGTTGTGTACTGTATCAGACTCAGATTATATATATTCAGCACTTGCTTTTCTGATATTTTCCTGTGGATGAGATAGATTTGACTGTGTTATATTTGTAGTATTTTAGGACAGCGTAGCACGTTTCTTTGGGTCCATTCAAAATGGATTAAGCCCTTAGTGACGTGTCAGCTGGCCAGTGACACGTGGCCTAGTTTCTGACATTTTGGAACTGGGGCGTGACAAAAGTAGTCTCCTGAGTAGGAACCGGCTCCTCAAAAGTATCATCTGCTACATCATATGGGCCATAAAAGGTGGGGGCATAGTCATCGTCATCGCCTAATATCAACGGATCCAGTCAGGAAAGGAGCAAAGTACCAATACACAACAAAGCTTAAACTAAATATTTATGACAAGTAGGGAAAACTGACTAAGCATCACGATAAGAATATGCACAATAAGTAGTAAAATTAACTAAGGTTAAACACTAAAAATCAGGAATATAAGTAAAACAGGATTATAATGAGACAAGAAAATGGAACTGCAACAAGACAACAGGAACTATGTGTGTGTGAAATTGTGTATTTAAAATACATAGTTGGCATGTAGGGGGTTATAAGGCTAATAAAGCTGTCATAGACGACTAGCAGTCAGGAATAATCGAGTATAAGGCTGATGGTACAGTCGCGTACCAACAGCTAGCAGTCAGGACAGGGGGAAGGGTAAACTACATGCCTCCTAGTATTCTCCCTCCCGACACGAAAAGCGAAACATAAAATCCAAATTCTAACACTAAGTGTAATCATCCAATGGTGCTAGTAGAGCAAGGAACTAATTATCATAATATAAAGAATAAACTTGAAGTGCAGGTACTTGCCTGATGTTTGGATTCCCAACTACGGTTCTATTCTCAGGAAATTTCCAGAAATGTCTTCGAATGCTGAAATAAATATCACCATCAAGCTCAGAAGGTGTCAAATAGCTAGAAACGCCTGTCCTTGAGTCCAATTTGGAGACAAGGGCAAAAATGACAGTTTCGAATCAAAACGGGGTCCACATGTGGGCCCGCTTTGCACCGAAAAACGTATCAGGGTCAAAGGTCTCCAAATTTACCAAACTTAGTGTCAACAGGTCAGGAACGATGATACGAACCCAACGGAACTTCCAGAATTGGATTCCGATGAGCCGATCACAAAATTGCCCGTCGAGCGGGGCCTGTGGGTACCACGACACGCGATTTCGTCAACATTCTCAGAATCGAACCAAACTTGGGTCACAGGACCAGTGTATCGCTACGAGTCCGATGGCGTAAGTTTTGTTTCGATCCGACGTGTGTACACAAAGTTAGGGTGCGATCCAGAAAAGTCGGATACGGGGCGTTGTCCGCGGATACGCGTTGATCCCGGTGTGCACGCACACCCGAATCGACTTCTGCGAAATCCCACACGTCCGTATCGACGGCGCGCACGTATCTGTGAAGACTGCGTCCGACCAAGTCATCCCGTTTGGCGGGGCGTACCCAGTTCCGGGATAAATCGGGTAGTTATTTTTCCTGTTTTTGGATCGCGGTTCACGATCGTCACAGGACGCGATGCCCCGAGCGGGTTGCACGGACACCGAGAGGGTCACGCAGGCTTCGCGATGCAAAAGACAGAATCAGAAACGGGTAAACGAGCAGGGAGATACACGTACCTGAACAGGGCTCGAGAAATTAGAATTTCTCGTGTCCGACACGACTCGACGTGTCCTGCGTCCTAGGTTAGGGTTTGGGGTGTGCTTGGCCGGAGGCGGCGGCCCGGCCAGAGCTGAGGCGGAGGGAGGCCAGGGACAGCATCGCCGGGGTCTCGGGGCGCGGGGCGGCGTTGCACGGCGGAGGCTGGCTCGGGGCGACTGGACCGAGCGGGTTTGCGCGGGCCGAGGGAGGCAGAGGAGAAGGAGGAGGATAGGGGCCGTTGGCGGGGCGAGGTCGGCGGCGGAGTAGGGTCAGGCGGCGGAGTGGCTAGGGCGGTCGGAGGGGGAGATCTGGCCGGAGGGGAAGAGTTGGGGGGGATTTATAGGGCTGGAGAGGGGGAGAGGGGAGGCCGAGGGAGGCGGAGGACGTGGCGGAGGAGGGCGAGGAAGGCGGGGACGTGGCCGCGGCGGACTCGGCGGCAGACGTGGGCAGCGACGCCGGACGCGGGGGGGGGGGGGCGACCGGGTCTTGCGGGGGAGTGGGCTGGGTAGCGGGTTGCGGTTGCGGGTCGGGTTCGGTTGGGCGGACCCGACCTGATAGCCCTATGGGCTGGGCCGTTGGGCTGGGCCCGATTGGGCTGGGCTGGGTTTAATAGTTAGGAAAATAATAAATAATTAAATGAATAAATGAATAAATGAATAAATAATTAAATATAATAGTTTTTAGGTGTTTTAAACTAGGTCCGGGGCCCAATAAATTCCAAAAAAATTACCCTAAGTCCACTTTTTCATTTTGCACCCAAAAATATTATTTTTATAATATTTTAATATTATTTATTATCAATTAAAAATTATTTAATAATTAAAACCCTGATTTTAATTACAGAAAATTCCCAGAAAATTCCAGAAAATTGTGAAAAATCCAAGTTTTAAAATTTTTGAAAAAAACAGGGGTTTATAATCTACCCAACTTATAAAAATTTTGCCCTCGAAATTTAAAATAACAATGGCACGAAAAGGAAGATCGAGAGTTAAAATTATACCTCAAGGTTCAAAAAGATAGGGGTAGCGTTCCCTAATCTCGTCTTCTCGCTCCCAGGTGGATTCGCCGGGAGAATGATGCTTCCAAGCTATACGAACAAGGGGAATAACTTGATTCCTTAGAACTTTCTCCGTTCGGTCCAGTATCCCCACAGGTTGCTCTTGGTAAGTCAAGCTTGGGCCCACTTCGAGCTCTGAATGATCCAAAATATGACTTGGATCTGACACATATTTTCTCAGTTGCGACACGTGGAATACGTTATGGACCCCATCTAGAGAGGGTGGCAATGCCAGACGGTATGCCACTTCTCCGATTCTCTCCTGTATGCTAAATGGTCCAATAAATCTTGGGCTGAGTTTTCCGCTCCTTCCGAACCTAATGGTGCCACGTGTCGGAGAAATCTTCAAGAATACTAATTCTCCAACCTTTAATAAAGTCATAATCAAGTCTTAGTTCCATAATCATAGTGTTAAATTAACTTGAATTTCAAAAATTGATTACCTCAAATTCCAATGGTCTTCGATGGCTATTTGCCCAATGTCGTTGCCTGTCTTGAGCCACACGAAGTCTTTCCCTTATTTGTTTCACCTTCTCGGTTGAATCAACCACCATCTCTGGTTCCAGTAAAGCTCTCTCTCCTACATCGTCCCATGATAGTGGGGTACGACATCTTCGTCCATATAAAGCCTCAAATGGAGTCATTTCAATACTTGCTTAGTAACTGTTATTATAAGAGAACTCCACAAGATGTAGATAATCTTCCCACGATCCTCCAAAATCCAGAACACATGTACGGAGCATATCTTCAAGTGTCTGAATTGTACGTTCAGATTGTCCATCGGTTTGGGGATGATAAGCTGTGCTGAATTTGAGTTGAGTCCCTAAGCTAGCTTGTAAGCTCCTCCAGAAGTGAGAGGTAAATCTTGAATCTCAGTCGGAGACAATACTTACTGGAACTCCATGCAATTTAACAATCTGTCGGATATATAAATCTGCCAATTTTTCCGTAGATAGCCCTACTTTGAAGGGTAGAAAATGTGCAGACTTGGTCAGTCTATCCACTATCACCCAAATTGCATCCTTCCCACTAGGTGTCTTTGGAAGCCCAGAAACAAAATCCATAGTAATGTGTTCCCACTTCCACTCCGGAATGGGTAGTGGTTGAAGCAATCCCCCAGGTCTTTGTCTTTCAGTCTTGACTTGTTGGCACACTAAGCAACGAGATACGAACTTGGCTACTTCTCTTTTCATGCCATACCACCAAACATGCATCTTTAGGTCTTTGTACATTTTGTTGGCTCCTGGATGTATAGAGTATTGCGATCTGTGCGCTTCTTGCATAATTTCTTCTTTTATATCTCCTTGAGGTATACATAATCTATCTCCATGTCTTAGTGATCCATCTTCATGAATTTTGAATTCCTCCAATAATCCAGCTTGTACTTGGCCTCGAATGCTTCGTAGGCCTTCGTCCTGAAACTGAGTCTCCTTAATCTTATCCATTAAGGTAGATTGGATCTTCAAATTCATCATTTGACCTTCTATTCCTGGAATAATTATCTCAATTCCCAAACTTTCCAAGTCCTCAAGCAAGTGTCGGTCCATCGTCAAGTACATTGCCATAGGATATCTGCTTAGAGCGTCAGCAACTACGTTGGCCTTCCCCGGATGATATTGAAGGCTGATGTCAAAATCTTTCATTAACTCCAGCCACCTTCTTTGCCTCATGTTTAGCTCTTTTTGAGTAAAGATATATTTTAGACTTTTGTGATCTGTAAAATTTTTTACCCTTTCTCCATAAAGATAATGCTTCCAAAGCTTAAGAGCAAAGATAACAGCTGCTAATTCTAAGTCATGAGTTGGATAGTTCTTTTCATGAGGTCGCAGCTGTCTAGAAGCATATGCTATTATCTTTTTGTTCTGCTCCAATACACAACCTAGACCTTTTCCAGAAGCATCACTGTATATAGCGAATCCTCCGGTTCCAGATGGTAAGGTCAGAATAGGGGCAGTAGTCAGCCTTGTTTTTAATTCTTCAAAAGCATGTTGACATTCATCAGTCCATATAAATTCTTCATCCTTCCTTGTTAATTTCGTCATTGGTTCAGCAATTCTAGCAAAGTCCTTCACAAACTTTCGATAATAGCCAGCTAGCCCCAGGAAACTTCTAATTTCTGCTACAGAGTCTGGAGTGGGCCATGATTCTACTGCTGCTACCTTCTTAGGATCTACTGCTATGCCATCTCCAGTTACAATATGTCCCAAAAATTCTACTTTGTCTAGGAAGAATGTACATTTAGATAGTTTTCCATAAAGTTTTTTCTTCCTTAATGTCTCCAATGCTAGTCTCAAGTGTTCTTCATGTTCTTCTAGAGTCTTGGAATAAATCAAAATATCATCAATGAAAACCACTACAAATTTGTCTAGATATTGTTGGAAGACTATGTTCATTAAATTCATAAATACTACTGGAGCATTAGTCAACCCGAACGATATCACTAAGAATTCGTAGTGTCCGTTCCGGGTATTGAAAGCAGTTTTAGGGATGTCTTCCTTCCTCACCCTTACTTGATGGTAACCAGACCTCAAGTCAATTTTCGAAAATACCCGAGCTCCACTTAATTGATCAAATAAATTATCTATCCTTGGTAGGGGATACTTATTCTTGATTGTTAAAGCATTCAGAGCCCTATAGTCAATACACATTCGAGATGTTCCATCTTTCTTTGGCACAAATAATACTGGAGCTCCCCAGGGTGAAACACTAGACCTAATGAAGCATTTGTCTTCTAACTCTTTTATCTGCTCATTTAATTCTACTATCTCTTTCTTGTTGATTCTGTATGGATTTTGAGATACTGGCGCTGCTCCTGGCACTAAGTCAATAGAGAATTCAACTTCTCGGTCTGGGGGTAATCCTGGGAGATCCTCAGGGAAGACATCAAGATATTCAGAAATGATAGGTAGTGGCACTTCTTCTGGTACTAGGGCTCCACAAATTTGGTTACTACCCAATTCTCTAGAACCTCTAGCGAATTCAAATTCTGGCTTGTCAGGGGGCCTAAAGATTACACTACCCCTGTGACAATCTATAGTGGCATGATGCTGACTCAACCAATCCATACCCAGAATAATGTCGAAACTGGGAATTGGCATTACGAGTAGCCTCGCATATAATTCTCTCCCACATAGTGTAATAGGACAATTGTTACATGCATCACTAACCGGGATAATTCTTCCACCGGTAATGATCTTATAACAATTCCTAAGAGGTTCTGTGACTAAGTTATGCTTCATAAGAAAATCTACGGACATGAATGAATGTGACGCTCCAGAATCAAATAAAGTAAAGGCTGGTACTGAATTTATAAGTACTGAACCTGTTATCACATCTGCTGTGGCTTCAGCTTTCTCTAGAGTCATTGTAAAAGCACGGCCTTGTTGAGGTGCACCCCTCTGTTGCTGATGCTGGTGCTAAGCAAAGCGTTGTTGTTGAGTTGGGAGTGGGGGTCCTCTCTGCTGCGCTGCTGGGGGCCTGGCCTGAACTGAAACTTTTTGTGCGGCTGTGCGTCCTTGAGCAGCAGGACAGTCCTTCATTTGATGTGTTGCTGATCCACAATATAGACAGGCACCTAGCCTCTTTCTACAAACTTGCCAAGAGTGACCTTGTTTTTGACAAAAGCCACAAGTGGGAGCTTGGTGGTTCTGTCCTTGGGTTTGGTGTTGGGGTGCTGTGGCTCGAGGGAGAGGACGCTGGGTTTGTTGCGGGGCCCTCTGCTGTAGTTGTGGTTGGAATGGGCGTTTGTGGGGTCCCATACTTCCAGCATCTCTTTTCCGCTTTAGTCTAGGTCCCATGTCTCTTTCAACACCTTGTGCCACGCTCAAGATTTCTTCGTATGTACGAGCTCGGCTAGTGGTGACAGCAAGGCGAATATCAGGAGACAACCCCTTCTTAAATCTACGGGCTCTATCTTCAGGAGTACGAACCATATATTCTGCAAAGTGGCTCAGTCTGCTAAATTCAGCAGTGTACTCGTCAACAGAAAGATTACCTTGTTCCAGCCTCTCGAATTGACTTTCGAGAGCTTCTCGAGCCACCTCGGGATAGAACTTCTTCTTGAACAGCCTCTTGAAATCCTCCTAAGTGAGCTCAGGAGCAGATAACTGAGGTTCATCTCTAAACCAAGTCCGAGCTATGTCGAATAGTTGCAGGCTTGCAGATTCCACCTTAAGATCATCAAGGACCCGAGCAGTCTTCAGGAGTCGTTCCACATTCTCTATCCATTCATCGGCATAGAGAATACCTTCAGTCCCATAGAATTCCAAGGGTCCAAGGTTCTTGAAGTCCTTGGCACTTCCTGGCCTCTTTTGTGGTGCCTCCTGGGATCGAAGAGCATCTGAAAGGCTAGTTCGTAGCAGGGCAGTCTGTTCCTTCTGGGATTCTATAAGTCCCTGGAATACTCCGAGTAGCTGCGCTCCATCCATAGTAACTGTCGGAGTAGTTGGAGGCGGAGGGAGCGCAAGGGTTTCAGGCACAGTCTGCTCGACGGGTTCGGATGTGCCTCCTACGGTATTCCTTGTCTGAACCATTCTGAAAGGTTAAGGGATAGGAGGATTAGAAAAGATTACTTGGAAATCAAGGATGATAGGAAATTTACTAGGAATGATGTCAAGATTTGAAATAAAAGATCCTATTCTGTGAATGAGCTTTTCCTAAAATCCTCAATCTTATTTCATACTCTGTCCTAGGATATTACACTATTTAATGGTTTAAGACCTGCATGGGCCACCATAAAAACGTGTCACGACCCGCACCCAGATGAATTGGGCACCGGTTCGTGAGTACGTCCAGCCGACGCCGCAGTGTCGGCGGTAGTACGCTGTCTAGATCATATTCACAGGTAATTTAATTTCTAGCTCATTCACAGTGAATAAATAGACAAGGATAATAACAGGAAATAGGAATGCTAAGATTTCATAAATCCAAGTTTTGTGACATCCAAATCCATAATTTAATACAGAACCAGAAGATAAATCGGGGACAAACCCGAGTACTATGCTGAAAAAAAATACTAGCTAACTACTCCTCAAAAGTAGTCTCCTGAGTAGGAACCGGCTCCTCAAAAGTATCATCTGCTATGTCATATGGGCCATAAAAGAAGGGGGCATAGTCCTCGTCATCGCCTAATATCAACGGATCCAGTCAGGAAAGGAGCAAAGTACCAATACACAACAAAGCTTAAACTAAATATTTATGACAAGTAGGGAAAACTGACTAAGCATCACGATAAGAATATGCACAATAAGTAGTAAAATTAACTAAGGTTAAACACTAAAAATCAGGAATATAAGTAAAATAGGATTATAATGAGACAAGAAAATGGAACTGCAACAAGACAACAGGAACTATGTGTGTGTGAAATTATGTATTTAGAATATATAGTTGGCATGTAGGGGGTTATAAGGCTAATAAGGCCGTCATAGACGGCTAGCAGTCAGGAATAATCGAGTATAAGGCAGATGGTACAGTCGCGTACCAACAGCTAGCAGTCAGGACAGGGGGAAGGGTAAACTACATGCCTCCTAGTATTCTCCCTCCCGACACGAAAAGCGAAACATGAAATCTAAATTCTAACACTAAGTGTAATCATCCAATGGTGCTAGTAGAGCAAGGAACTAATTATCATAATATAAAGAATAAACTTGAAGTGCAGGTACTTGCCTGATGTTTGGATTCCCAACTACGGTTCTATTCTCGGGAAATTTCCAGAAATGTCTCCGGATGCTGAAATAAACATCACTATCAAGCTCAGAAGGTGTCAAATAGCTAGAAACGCCTGTCCTTGAGTCCAATTTGAAGACAAGGGCAAAAATGACAGTTTCGGGTCAAAACGGGATCCACATGTGGGCCCGCTTTGTACCGAAAAACGTGTCAGGGTCAAAGATCTCCAAATTTACCAAACTTAGTGTCAACAGGTCAGAAACGATGATACGAACCCAACAGAACTTGCAGAATTGGATTCCGATGAGCCGATCACAAAATCGTCCGTCGAACGGGGCCTGTGGGGCCCACGACACGCGATTTCGTCAACGTTCTCAAAATCGAACCAAACTTAGGTCACAGGACCAGCGTATCGCTACGAGTCCGATGACGCAAGTTTTGTTTCTATCCAACATGTGTACACAAAGTTAGGGCGCGATCCAGAAAAGTCGAATACGGGGCATTGTCCGCGGATACGCGTTGGTCCTGGTGTGCACGCACACCCGAATCGACTTCTGCGAAATCCCACACGTCCGTATCGACGGCGCGCACGTATCTGTGAAGACCGCGCACGACCAAGTCGTCCCGTTTGGCAGGGCATACCCAGTTCCGGGGTAAATCGGGTCATTATTTTTCCTGTTTTTGGATCGCGGTTCGCGATCGCCACAGGACGCGATGCCCCGAGCGGGTTGCACGGACACCGAGAGGGTCACGCAGGCTTCGCGATGCAAAAGACGGAATCAAAAATGGGTAAACGAGCAGGGAGATACACGTACCTGAACAGGGCTCAAGAAATTGGAATTTCTCGTGTCCGACACGACTCGACATGTCCTGCGTCCTAGGTTAGGGTTTGGGGTCTGCTTGGCCGGAGGCGGCGGCCCGGCCGGAGCTGAGGCGGAGGGAGGCCGGGGACAGCGTCGCCGGGGTCTCGGGGCGCGGGGCGGCGTTGCACGGCGGAGGCACGGCGGAGTCTGGCTCGGGGCGGCTGGACCGAGCGGGTTTGCGCGGGCCGAGGGAGGCAGAGGAGAAGGAGGAGGAGAGGGGCCGTCGGCGGGGCGAGGTCGGCGGCGGAGTAGGGTCAGGCGGCGGAGTGGCTAGGGCGGTCGGAGGGGGAGATCTGGCCGGAGGGAAAGAGTTGGGGGGGATTTATAGGGCTGGAGAGGGGGAGAAGGGAGGCCGAGGGAGGCGGAGGACGTGGCGGAGGAGGGGCGAGGAAGGCGGGGACGTGGCCGCGGGCGGGGGCGCGTGGCCGCGACGGACTCGGCGGCAGACGCGGGCAGTGGCGCCGGACGCGGGGGGGGGCGACCGGGTCTTGCGGGGGAGTGGGCTGGGTAGTGGGTCGCGGTTGTGGGTCGGGTTCGGTTGGGCGGACCCAACCCGACCTGATAGCCCTATGGGCTGGGCCGTTGGGCTGGGCCTGATTGGGCTGGGCTATTTTAATAGTTAGGAAAATAATAAATAATTAAATGAATAAATGAATAAATAATTAATTAATTAAATATAATAGTTTTTAGGTGTTTTAAACTAGGTCCGGGGCCCAATAAATTCTAGAAAAATTACCCTAAGTCCAGTTTTTTATTTTACACCCAAAAATATTATTTTCATAATATTTTAATATTATTTATTATCAAATAAAATTATTTAATAATTAAAACCCTGATTTTAATTACAAAAAATTCCTAGAAAATTCCAGAAAATTGTGAAAAATCCAAGTTTTAAAATTTTTGAAAAAACCAGGGGTTTACAAATATGACGGTGGAAGAGTACAATGCGGAGTTTATACGATTGAGCCGCTTCGCACCTACACTGATCTTGACAGAAGAAGAGAAGGCAGAGAAATTCTTTGACGGACTGAGCTTTGAACTACAGAGACAGATTGGCGCAGTTGCACCTACTTCTTATACAGACGTCCTTGTAGCAGCTCGACGCATGGAGCGCATCCACAGGAGGGAGTCCAGTCAGAAGAGACTGTATGCATTAGTATCAGCTCGAGCACCACAAGGAGAGCATGCAAAGCGACCCCAGATGAATCAACCCCAGAAAGCAGCATCACGAGCCCCAACCCTTCATATTTGTCACTACTGTGGCAAGGTAGGCCATATTGAGAGAAAGAGTGCAGACGCAAATTGGGATTATATTTAGCTTGCGGATATCCAGTCAACATTCAACCAGGGATTGTCCTGAGCGCCGGCGAGGAACACTGATGGTTCACCGACTAGCTTTACCAGCATCGGACCCAGTCCAGCAGCCACATCGACCAGCTTATCCAGCACTAAGAGCATCACAAGCAGAAGATGGAGGATTCAGACCACCAACACCGGAAGGATATCAGCCGAGGCCACCCTTGGCACCACAGATAGCACTCTTCCAGCAGGCCTAGCAACAGCAGAGGGCACTGTCACGCCCCAGTCCCAAAATACATAGGACCAGGAATACGCGACATGCCAGCTACGCAATCGACCAGACTCTGATCTGACTCGAATACGTATAAGTTGTATAATAAAGGGCACTATCTAAAATCCCGTAAATGTAAACATCTATGTCTCAATCCACAATGAACAGAAATATACAAGAAAGAGCTACATGTGCTAAAGTCGGCCGCCCAATAATACACCAACTTGAATAGACTCGAGAAGAAATACGAGTCTATAAAAGCTAGGCTACAACAACAGATGAATAATCAATATAAAATAACCATAATGCCGGTAGATATGATGTGAGTACCTGGTACAATGCCCGCAAGACATGCAACTCCATCAACAACTCCAAATGCTCCATAATCGTCTATGCTGCAAAACTGGCAGGGGACCAGGTCCTCAGAGGGACGTAATAAGATACAAAAATACAGCATGCCAAGTATAACAAAAAGTACAAGTGCAACGACGGGGTAATCTAGCATAACCAAACAAGTGAGACACAATTTAAAGACAATGATCGACGCGTGGGCTGTCCAAAATAAAATCATAGCTCCGGACACGGAAACACATGGGACGTACCGCAGCTCCGGGCAAAGAGTCACACGGATGATACAACTACTCTAGATACAGGATCACGACAGAAATAGTACATATACATATATAAGCGCGTGCAGAGGAGCCCAAACATCTAGTAACTGTCTTCCCCTTCCCAAGCGTTCAACTATTGTGTGCTGAACCGGAACCTCTATCTAGCAGTCTCTTCGCACAGAAGTAACTATCAACAAACGCGACCCTAAGGTCGTCCCAGTCTCCAGTCATAATGTCAGTATCATGATACAGGAAATCTGACACGATAACAGTGTATGAATGTGTCCTGGTGTGACGATATACTCAGGTACGTACATCAAGGTGTTACGAATATCTAGCATTCATTACAAGACGTTACGATGAACGTCTGTACCCGGTTGTGATCCGGACGAGAAGTAACGATCTTAATCAAACACGCGCACAATGTATATAAAGAAACAATAAATATCTGGTAACTGAAATACAGGGTGGCAAGGTATACTTGCCTGCGTCTGGCTGCGGAAGATGGGAATTCGGTATAACGTCAAAGTCCACAGGTCCCATAGTACCTAGAGACGAGATACAAACTCAATCAATGATCTATCACAAGACTAAAATAAGATGTGACTCACGTCTAACATATATTCAATCTCTGTTACTACTCACATAGACATTAAGCTAGAGGGTTGACCCAGGTTGACTAAGGGTTCATTATAAATACGATCAATCACATATTTAATACCATCAGAATAATCCTCAATCATATACCATCATCTTATCATTCGTCTTAAAACTACTCCTCGATCAATTTCATTACAATTCCTCAGTCTTACTATATTCATCACGATACTCAGTTAATCTAACCCCGATCAAATCCTCGGTTTCACCTCAGTGTTCACAGACGTTAACATGCACATTTACTATCATTCCCGAAATAAACAATTAATTAATTTATTAAAACCCTCGAATATGTACACTTACTATGATTTCAAAATAAAACTTTGCCTCGATCCAATGCACTATTGTTTCTATTTATCAATAATCGACCAATCCTTAGGTATCACGACATACACTTAATCAACGACCAATATTTCATATAACAATACGTATTCATCCCTAACAATTCTCATTCGATATTTAAAACCCAACCTCAACATATGTCACCTTTTTAACCATCACATGCATATATTCCAATTCATATTTAAACCATAATTATTTAACTTAGCAATTCTCCATTAATGCATATTATAACATGTATTAAACCTAAAATCTCATATGCATATATATAACCCTTAACTAAACCTATTTTATTCCTACCCTAAACTCGATGTATATACATTAATTGTATTTTATACTTATGAAAATAAACCCTAAATACATTATGGCATACTTGAACCTCTTAAACCCTAACTTAATTAAATTACATAATAACCCATAAACTATGTAAACCACATAAATTTACATAGGTAGAGGAGGGAGGGGTTCACCTTGGCGACGAGGGGGTTGCTGGCCGGAGGGTGGTCGTGGGGTGGTCCTGCTCGTAGTGGTGATGATGACGATGGTGGAGTCGACCGGAGGGGAGAGGCAGGGTGCTGCGGGTGGTGGTACAATTGGGAGGTTGACAGGGAAGGTGGTCGAGATGGTGGTGGTCCTTGGAGGTGATGACCGGAGGAGGTGGCTCGTGGCAGCGGGGCGGATGTGGTGGTGGCCGTAAAGACTGGAGGTGGTGGTAGTGATGTGCGGTGGTGGAATGGGGATTGGAGAGGCCGGAGTTGGTGGACAGCGGGGTGGCTCATGGCAGCGCCGGTGGGGAGAAAGCTGGCCGGAGCGGTGTGGTCAGCAGCCGGTAGTGGGGAGTGGTTAGCAACAGTCGGGGATTCAGCCGATGGAGGAGTCGAGTGTAGGTGTGGTGGTGCACCGCTCGGAGAAGGAGAGACTCGGCCGGAGGGAAGTGGTCGTCTGGAAGTGGCTGGGGTGGTCGAAGTAGGGGGCTTGGCAGCGGTCGGAGTTGGAGAGACTCAGCCGGAGACTGTTGCTTCTTCCAGGAAGAAGAAGAAGAAGGAAGGAAGAAAGAAGGAGAAGAAGAAAGGAAGAAGAAGAAGAAGAAGAAGAAGAAGAAGAAGGGAAGAAGTATTCCTACGGTTGTAATATAGAAGAGGGAGGAGAGAGAGAGAGAGGGTTGTGTTCTCTAGGTTTTGGGGATTAGGGCCGGCATGGGGAAGAGTGTGGTGATGGAGACATTTTATAGGGAGTTGTGTGAGGGTTGTGTGGTGTGGATGAGCCCAATTCAAATGAGGGGCTAGAATTTCATATGGAGGAAAAAAATTTATCCAAAGGAGAGGGAGCGGGGAGATTGACCAGTCAAAGAAGAGGGGTGAGGCTTCTTCATTGGCCTTGACCAATGAGGTTATGACATATATTACAACACTTGCAATTAAGCCCCTTAAGTTTGGGTATTTGCACAAATACATGAAATGATGCAAAATTTGTGGGAGAAATGGTGTTTGGTATTTTGTAGGGTGAGAGGGTGTTGTGTGTTTTGCATGGGCTTAATTAAAGGGGCATTGGAATTAAATTGGGATTAAAAATATGATTAGTCAAAGTTGGTATCCCTAATTTAATTAGAACAAAAATGTCATGTACTCTTAAATTAAATGGGGGCACAAGAAATCTCAATTGGGAGTGACACAAAGGTCATGAATGGTGTAGGCTTGGTGACAGTCTTGGACCCTTTAATTGGTCCGACTCAACGGGTTGAGTTGGTGTCTCAAAATTGATGGCAACGATACAGGTGTACGACATGGAATTAAATAATGGATTTCGGTTACGAAAAATTGTGCAATTAATTTAGAGCACAAAAAAAATATGATTTTGAGTGACGGGAAAGTCCAACGCCTAAATTGGTGTGTCAAGTCAAGAGTGCAATAATCTGTTGGAATTTATGGGCTGATGTTGGGCTCTGAATATTTCAACAACGGTAGGGCGCACCAAGGGTTTAATTAAAAATCAGACATATGTAACCTTACTCTAAACCTCAATCATCTACTGCTAAACCAAAATTTTCTAACCCATACCAGACTATCTATAGAAATAAACGAGGGGGTTTACAGGCACCACCACAGGGACGTGGTCAGGCTTTTGCGATGATAGTGGAGGAGGCACGGACTCGAGGAGTAGCGAATATGGATAAGATTTAGTCTTATCATAGCCAGCAATAGTAACGGATATTCCTGATAATACTTTAGCATGTGCTTGTTAGTTCCATTCCCTAGCCTATACCTAGTATTATGTTAGCATGAACTTGTTAGTCTAGATTAGTAATATGTAAGTGGTACCCAAGTTTTCATAAGCTTTAGTTAATCCTCGTTTTAATCAGACTAATTTACTCTTGAGTTACTTATCTCTCATTGCTTAGGGAAAATTTTTTATTACTTCCCTACGTGTTTTGATTGAACAAAACCCTCATCCTTCCTCTCAATTTTTTCTTTTGTTCATGGTCCTTTATCCTTTGTGTCGTGCTTCAACAAATATCATACAACCGCGTCATCTCTTCTGGAGCAAACCTTTTCTGAGCAGTTATATTTTATTTTTCTTAATTGCGAGGACGTAATTCTTTTAAGGTGGGTAGATTGTGAGAACCCTAATTTTTATATATGATTAGTTCGATAATTAATATTTATTTTATTTTAATATTTATTTGATAATTTAATCGAACTTTGGAAACCAACCCCAATGGTTTTAAGATCTTGAGTGTAACACTAGCCTTTTTCTTTCAACCAACCTAGCATGTTCGACTTAGACAAGTCAAATTAGGGTCCTGCCATGACCGTCCCTCACAAATTCGCAATCACATGCCTTAATTTGGTCGCACAACTTTCGCGACACAATTACGAAAAAATAATGATTAATTAATCACTCAGTCGTGACGTATGATTTTAACACGCCACACCAACCCATTAATCCCAATCCATGCTATGAGCCTAACTGGTCCTATTACGCACATGACACTCGAGTTGCGTTATTTGAACCCCCTAGATGCTCCCAATATAATATTAAGTAAAAAATTAAGTTTATAGATTTATTTAATTATTTTAATATTCATTAATATTTAGTAAATATATTGTTTGATTAATATAAATTAGTTGTAGATTATTTATTGGAGGAAATATAAATTTTCTGAATTTTTACAAGTGCCTAACTATTTTTGGAAATTTTCTGTGTTAATTATTGAATAAATAAAAAAAATAAAACAAAAGAAAAAGAAAATAGAAATAAAACCCATTAACCACTACCCAACCCATACCCATTAACCCATTAATACAATCCCCCCAACCCGCGTATATCAAACCCCCCCTCTATATATATATATATACATACATATATACTACATAACAAAACCAAAACCCTAACCCATCCCACGCCTTCACCACCACCCCCTCCGCCGGAGCATCGCCAACCGCACCGTTGTCCGCGCCCCCCCCCCACGCCCAGCGCACAGCCGGACGGTCCCTCCTTCGCGCGCAGTCACCGCCCTCTAGGATTTGTGTCCCGTCTTCGCTGGTATGTTCACAACCTAACCCTTTAGGATTTTCTTCAAGTGGAATGAATTTAGGCACCCCAGTTTGATCAAAAAATCGACCGAAAGTTGGCAAAAAAATTGTTCAAAAATAGTTCAGAATTTCTGTCCAAGTACCCATGTTCATGTCCAATTTTCTACCATCTCGTTAATTATTTTCAAAATATAATTGAAGGAACTTCTTCACAATATAACCAAGATTTTTACTGTTCTTTTATTTTTTATTAGTTTGCTTTAATGGTTAAATTATTCTTGTTCCAAAATGACCAAAAACTTATTTTTAAATACCAAAAATCTCGCGATACGAGGTACGTTCCACCAAACGAGGTAACTTTATCGTGTGTTAGTTGCATCGAAAGGCGCATAACATAAACACGGACGTGTGGCTTTCGCGGAACTTGATTTGGATGTGCGTGTACACCGAAATCAACGCGTATCCGTCAAAAAATATCATATCAGCTTATTCTGACACTCGTCCTAATTTTGTGTGTGCTTGTCGTTTCGCAACGAACTTACGCCATCGGATTCGCAACGTTACGCTGGTCCTGTGACCCAAGTTTGGTTCGATTCTGAGAACGTTGACGAAACGTCGTTTCGTGGGCCCCACGGTTCTACATGACGGGCGATTTCGTGATCGGCTTATCAGAATCCAGTTCTGGACGTTCCTTTAGATTCGTATCGTTGTTTCGGACTCGTAGACACTGAGTGGGAAAAATTTGAAGAACTTTGTCTTTGGCACATTTTACGGTGCAAAGTGGGCCACATGTGTGTCACCACCCCATTTTTAGAGTCGGGTATTTTTTTTTTAATTTAGTTAATTGTGGATTATTTATAATTAATTATATTTATAATTAATTATTGATTGTATTATATTTTTATTGATTGTTTTAGGATTTTGGCTAGCCTGGACCCATGTCAGACCCTAGTGGACCCATGTCCGACCTAGCCCACACCCTTGTGAGAATTATTTTGGGGCTTAGAAATATTTATTTTATTTTTAGGAGGTTAGTTGGAGAGATTTGGAGCTAGTTTGAGTGCTTTTGGAACCCGGAACCCAAAACCAAGTGAATAGGGGCGTTTTGGGAATGTGAAACTTGTGTAACCCCATTTAATTCCTTTGGCCGGCCCTACCTACCCCATTTTCCGTGAGCAACCAGCAGCCAACTCCCCTCCTCTTCATTCCACTTCTTCCACTTCTTCTTCTTCATTTCTTCTTCTCCACTTCTCCTTTCTTCTTCCTTCTCCTTCAAAGTAAGTCTTCTTCCATTTTTCTTCCTTCTTTCTTCTATTCCTTCTTCTTTAAGCTAACCTTAACCTTGCATTTTCCCTAACCTAGGTGTAAGGAGCTTAGATCTAGTGTGGGAGCTAGAGTTGGAGGCTTGGAGCTTGAGGGAGGTGATTTATAGGAGTTGTGAGACTTTGGCCTTGGGATTTCAACTCCCAAGAGGTAAAACCTAACTTTTCCCTTCCTAATTATTTTTGTGTAGTGTAATTAGTGTTGTAGAACCTTCCTAGACCCTAACCCTACCCGTAGGAGGAAGTTGGAACTAGTTTGGGTGAGTTTAGAGACTTTGACATTAGGTTTTGTGTCGAATTCGGGTGGAATCCGAATTTGGCCCAATTTTGGGGGATGCCCTAGGTTAGACGGACCTAGGTAGATATTGTCGGGTGTCTTGAGGGTGAGTGCGTGTCTCCGTTTGGACACGGGAAGTCGTGTCGCAGAGAAACGGGCGTTTCGGGCAAAATTGGGGCTTTTCGTCGTCGTCGATTCTAAGTGCATGTGCGTTTCCGCCACGGACCTAGAATCGACGCGGGAGCGCATTTTCTAGGATCTAGACATCGTGTAGAGCGCGTGGGTAAATTTTGGGCCAATTCCGAGTTCGTTTGGTGTGCGTTTCAGGAGGTTTTCCGAGCCGCGCACCACGTGTTCGTCGAAATGACCGAACGGCCATTTCGACTTGGTTTCCTCGTTTCGGGCTTGTGCGTGCGTTGGGTTAGTATCGGAGAGTGTGTGCTAAAGTTTTCGAGCTATATTTTATATATTTATAGGCGTTAGTGAGTGTCGGGGTCGTTGGGCGTGAGTGGGGTGTGTGGTTTGAGTGTTGTGTTGTGTTGTGGTTGTGTGTGTGTCTTTATATATATATATTTATATGTGTATATATATATATGTATATATTTATATGTAAGTGTGTTTATGTATATATATTTATATATGTATGTGTGTATTTATATCTATGTGCTAGTGTATGTGTGTAGGTGAGTGTGTGAGTGAGTGCTTGTGTGAGTGAGTGTTTATAGGTATATATATATGAGCTTATGTATATATGTATATATATATGTTTAAGTGTGTGAGTGTGTGTGTGTATATATATATATATATATATATATATATATATATATATATATATATTAGTGTATATATATATATATATATAGATATATGTGTGTATGTATATATAGATATGTGTTTGTATATAATTATGTGTGTGTGTGTGTTGATTTGTATTTGAGTGTGTGTGTGTGTTAGAATGTATATAAGTTAGTGTGTATATATAGCTATAGAGTTATATATATATGTATATGTATGTATGTATATATATATAGTGATTTATATATATATAAATAGGTGTGTGTGTGTGTATGTGAGGTGAAAGGGGGGGGGGGCAGAACCTGGGACTGGAACTGTGCAGCAGCAACAGCAGCCATGCTGCACTGAACAGCAGCTGCAGCAGCAGATTTATGAGCAGCAGCAGCAGCTTTAGGCTCCAGCAGCAGCAGCCAGGTGAGCTAGCAGCAGCAGCAAGCACAGGCAAGAGCAGGCAGCAGCAATGCGAGGGAAAGGGGGATTGATATATATATATATATATATTGATAGATAGATAGGTATTGAATATGTTAGATAGATAGGTTAATAGATAGGTAACTAGATAGATATTAGTATCTAGATCTAGATAAATAGATAGCTAGATAGATGGATTGATAGTTAGTAAATGGATAGATTGATAGATATAGATAGCTAGATTAATAGATAGATTGATAGGTAAGTAGGTAGTTTGATAGATAGATAATTAAATATATAGATAGGTAAATAGATAGATAATTTGATAGATAGTTAGGTAGGTAAATACTAGATATTAGATATCTAGTTAGATAGATAGATAGATAGATAACTAGATAGGTTGATAATAGATAGGTAGATAGATAGTTATATCTATCCAGGATATAGATGTATATACATATAGTTATATACATATCTATAGATATCTAGATAGTTATACATAGATATTTATGAGTTGGGTAAGGTAAGGTAATATATATATATATGTGTGTGTGTATAGATAAGGTAAATGGGTAAATGTATATATGTGTGGATATATATATATATAGGTAGATACCTACTTAGACATATATAAATATGGTAGATATCTCTACTACCTAGCCTAGACTAATAACTAGGTGCATAATTAGTAGCTAGATAGCTAGTTAGAGGGGTTTTAGAGCGAAACCTCAATACCTTGAGATACCAAGGTATTTCAATATCTTAAGATAACCAAGGTATTGGGTTTCGAGCGGGATAATTGAGCAATAGCCTAGGAATTGTATTGGAGTGATTTTTATATGCTTATGTGTATATATTTACGCATGCTAGCATAGGTTTTAGAGGGTATAGGCGGGGTGCGTAGCCTAGGTTGAGGTATCGGATACCGAGGGTATCCCGGTATCTCAAGGAGGCGAGTTTGTGAGTTTTCTAGCTTAATGAGCTCGGTTTGACCTAGAATTTCAGGAGCACCCTAGTTTGACCCAGACTTGACCGTAGTTGACTCGGTTGACCGCCAAAGTCAACTTTTGACCTAGTTTTGACCCAGAGTTGACTTTTTGGACCCAGAGTTGACTTTTTGACCCAGATTTTACCGGTTTGACCCGTTTGACCTAGAACGACCCTAGAAGCCTATTTTTAGTTATTTTATATCTGTTTAACTTATTGGAACCCTATTTAACCTTGCTTTTCGCTTTAGGTCCTTGCGACACCAGTTCGGATCGCCAGTTGCTCAGGACATCAGGCGAGTACATTCTCTGATAGTTTTTATTATTTGATAATTATTATGATTCAGCTTCTAGTATAGTATCATCTGATTATTCTGGCACAACACGGGACACTGACTGATATTTCTGGATTTATTTACTTGCGACACGTACATTTCATGTTTCTGGCCTCTATTCTGGAATCACTACTGGCATCACCTACAGGCATCATTCATGTTCAGGCTGGACTCATCTTGATTTGCGTGTCGGGTCTTGGATCCACTTGTATTAGTCGGGGCGGGGAAATACTCGAGTAGACATGTAAACATTCCTATCTGGCATCATCAGGAATCACTCCCTCTGGTCTAATCTGGAATGATAGCAGCCGCGCACCCAGTGCGCGGTGAGCCGTACTTACCCCTAGCCGTTTATATGTCGAAACAAGTATTTCAAAGACACCGAGTTCATTCTTTATAGTCTGGACTCTCATGCATTTCTTGACTTGCCTCACTTACATGTTTCTGGACTTGACTCACTACATATTTTTCATGCTGGACTCACTACACGTTCATGTGCACGGACTTGATCTTAGCTTAGATTCTTGTATCTTACAGTTACTACTATCTTGTTTCTGATATTCCTGCATCTTTACCTTTATGCACCAGTGATACATGTTTATTTCCTGTTTCATACTTACTTCTTTCTTCTTGCTACTTGCTATAACTGTTTTATAGTTTTTATCATTTAAATGGAACTGCTGTTAGAGATGTACTTGCTCCAGTCCTGACTGGACATATTTTTCCAGAGTATCCGGAGGATTGGTGTCCGACGTTCTATGGACCTGAGCCTGTCGATGGTGCAGACAGGGACCCTCTAGTTTAGGGGTGATTTCCGGATTGGTAGCCGGGATCACTAGGATCTTGTTGTTGTTTTATTAGCCTTAGTACCGGATTTGTCTCCGGTTTTGGATTGAGACCTTGTTTGTATATTATTTTGGATATTGTTGTATTATTATTTGATGTTGTGGTTGTGGTAGTAGTTGTTGTTGGTTAGACTTTATAGTTGTTAGATCTCTGTGTTATCTTATCGTGCTTAGATTCGTGATTGAGTATATTGTGATTATCATTTGATATTGCTCCTCCGTTTGGAGTTGAGATCTTACAGGTTTATATTTTGATTGTGTGGTTGCCCTCCTTTTGGAGAGGTCATGGCCGATTTTTTTGTGTGAGATTTATTATCTAGATAGTTGACCTAGACAGCGTTCTACCGCCGATGCTGCGGCGTAGGCTGGACGTACCCACGACTCATGCCCCATTTTCTGGGTGCGGGTCGTGACAATGTGGATCCCGCTTTGATCCAAAACTGTCAATTTTGTCACTATGTCTAAATTGGACTTATGGGTAGTCAATCTTAGCTATTTCAAGTATTCTGAGAATATTGGTGATATTTGTTTCAGCATCCGGAGGTGTACGTGCAGATTCCACTTTTCTAGGAGCAGTTGACGGAGTTCAGAACCCAGGCAAGTGTACCTTGCCAAACCTGCAGAGATCCTGTTATATTACTTACTTGTGTTCTTTTATTACATATACTTCTGTGATGTATCTGTTCAACCTAGGACCGTGAGACGTTGCTTAGCGTCCGAACAAGATTCGGGTGTTGACGCTGTATGCGGAGTCGTGCAACGTCACTTAGAGAGTTGATTCCGCGATCATATATTTTTACGTGATTGCTTTACCAAGTACGCCATTCCGTAGGACACTTGACACTATTTTATGTGATAAAATCTTTCTTGAGTTATTCATGGCGATTCTGTATAGGCTTACAGAATTCGTGGCATAAGACTTGCATATTACATGGATATTATTATGACTCGTTGTACTAGCTAGAGGTCATGATCTTGTGTGTTATGGACATGAGATGTCGTGGACATGAGATATGAGGCTACATTAGGTGGGAAGAGACACACAGGCTACAGGCTGATTATTTATATATATATATACTACTAGAGGTGCCTTAGACTCTGTCTCAGATCTTTAGCACATATACTGGAGTCGTGATACTACTTGCTGCTATGGGCTCCCCGATACAGAGCCTGTAGTGGTCTCAGCCTGAGTACTAGTGATGCTCTCATTTGCATTTCACTTAGCTGGTTACATAGCTTGCCCTGAGGATCTGTTTATATTTACTTACTGTATTTTATTTGGCTTGAGTGTTTATTGTACCTTGCTATGTCCCCTGAGGACCTGGATCCAGATTATGTCCCCAGGTGTAAACGAGGAGAGCTATCCCGAGGTTTACAGGACTGGTGCTACTATTGGAGACGTACAAGTTGCAGATGACGAGGTTGTTCCGGATGACTTCTCTTGAGCACACAGTATTCTTACCATTCATTATTTATGCTTAGTGTTCTTGGATATTTGATCTTGTAGTAACTCTGGATATTGTACTTGGATTTATTTTTCGTTCTATTTTGATAACGGGTTGTTCCCCGTGACATTTTTATATTGCTTTGATTGGACATATCATTTTATATTATTGTGACTGGACTTGTCTCTTTGTGATTTTGTTACTTATTGTGGATGAGATTAGATATATAAACTGTGACAGATATTCGTAGACTATTTTTATGTATTACAGCTTAAGTGCACTCTAACAGGTCCATTAAATTGGGTTTGTCCATTGGAGTTGTGCTGCTGGCCATTGCCACATGGCTAATTCCTCGATATTTTGGGACTGGGACGTGACACGTTCCAAGTTCGAAGTACCATTTGTACAAACAGGAATCCTCTTTATGCTTAACTCCTCAGGAAGCACTTTATGAAGCTTCTCGTAATTTGATTGATTGATTTATTCCTCCAAATTATTCCTAGAATAAAAAACAAAGGATTGGATCACATTGTATCCAACATTAAACATACAGTTGTTAAAGAGAAGAATCTTTTGCTTCTGATTAGATTTTTTTTTCCTTCATCCTCAGACCATATAACTGCTGCTTCAGGTAGAGCCTTGTTGTGACAAACTTTGACATGTACAACCTCTTCAGCTTTTCACAAAGTTCGATCGCAGTTTCTTCCTCTAATGTTGAAGAGAACATTGTCAACTAAACACAACCTGATGGAACTAGTAGCCTTCATCTCCATGTCCTTTCACTCGTCATTCTTCATTGTCTTTAACTTCTTAGATAACTCCAACAAGACTTTGCGAAGGCCTTGTTGCATCAAAAGATCTTTAACCCTTCTCTGTTACAGTCTGAAGTTTCCTTTGCCATAGAACTTCTCTAGTTCAAGTAGTTGGGAATAAAAGTGGAAATTATTATCCAGGGTCGGCCCTACCCCATGGCAGCCAGGGCAACCGTCCAGGGCCCCATAGGCTAGGAGGGCCCATTTTTTTTTCTGTTTAGATATAAAATAATTTTGTACCAAAAATAGGACTAGTATTTATCATGGGTCATTCTTAATACAAAGTAATTGTAGTGTAGTGGTTATTACATTAGACTTGCATACAAGAAGTTTCTAGTCCAAATCTTGGTGGAGGCATATTTTTTATTTGCTTTTGTTTTATTTTTTTTACATTATGTATTGGGGCCTCATTTTGAAAATTCGTCCCGAGTCCCCATGAACTCAGGACCGGCCCTGCTATTATCCAAGATGAGCGTCCGTGACAAGCCAATATCCGCAAGCCAAACTCGGGGGTCGACTTATGCAGAAAATAAAGATATAACAAATTCATGTGTCTTTGTCATTTTTTTGTATAAGTCGACCACCGTGTTTGGCTTGCCGGTATTGGCTTGTTGCGGATGCTCATCTTGAAAAATAATTTTCGTTTTTATTTTCAACACTATGCATCTCAAATAATATGAAGTATTAGTTAGTTCTCATTTGAAACGAAATATGCCCTATTTCATATTATAAACAACAAATGGTGCTTTTACGAATGATTAATAAATATTTTAAATTATTTTTTATAGTAAACATTGGGAAGTAAAAAAAAAAATGGTCATCGTTTTTTTGTTTGTTTTGTAAAAGGCTGACAAAAATAAACATTTCAAATGGAACCAAATTAGTTGAAATTTAGGAGGAGGGGGATAAACCCTTGTTTTTTGTTGGGAAATAAAACTAAAAATGTTACAACAACCAAATTGGAAATGGAAAAGGATGGAAGTGCAAAAATGCTCATAGTTAAAAGCAACTCCCTCCATACTCCCACTCCCTTCTCTCTCTCTCTCTCTCTCTCTCACTTCCATTTCTCTCACTCAAACCCCCTTTTTTTACTTGCTATTCTTTTTCTTTTTTATTCCCTTTCTTGCAAAAACCATAGACTTTGCTGAAGAGAGAGTGCGAGAGATGGGTCAGGTGGGGCTGGTGGTGGCGGCGGTCTGCGCCGTGGGGTCGTGCGCCGTCGCCGGCGTCCTGGTCGGCCGGAGGATCAGGAGCCGCTGCAGGTGGGCGAGGGCCCTCGACGTGCTCTCGGAGTTCGAGGAGGGGTGCTCCACCTCCGCCGCCCGCCTCCGCCACGTCGTCGACGCCGTGGCCGTCGAGATGCACGCCGGGCTCACCTCCGACGGGGGGAGCAAGCTCAAGATGCTCCTCACCTTCGTCAGCCGCCTCCCCGACGGGTCAGTTCGTCGCTGATCGATCCTTTCTTTGGACTCGAATCACTTTCTTCGCCATTTTTTATGGTTCTTTGGTTCATATAGTGCAGAAAGATTGGATCTTTATTGGTTTAGTTAGGGTCTGCTTGGCAATTGTAGGGGTACCAGTTACGAGGTATTTTAAGAGTACCGGTTACGGTCCGGTTTTGGATGATTTTAAGTATTGGCTTTTTAAACCAGTTCAACCCATTTCTGCTTGGCAATTCATTAACAAGCGAATCTGAACTTCTTCTTTTTTATATGAATAAAATTATCTATATGTCCATATATAAATAAAAGTTCTCCCAAACTAAGGCTTATTAGTTTGCTTTTCACCATTTTTATGATTCCTGTTGGGTTATATGCTCGTGTCATTTAGAAACATTAGATCTATTGAATATAGAAAGGTGGGATCTTTTAGTAGAGGGTAATAAAATTCCTTGTTCTTCTTGTATCTTTGCACTGAGCCCAATCAACATCACAAAACGCTCGTAACTCCAATGAACCTGTAGAGGGTAATAAAATTCCTTGTCCCGGTGCTTGCTTGATATACTTGAGAACTTTGTATGCGACTTCAAGATGCGGTTGTCTGGGTTTGTCCATGAATTGACTTAGTATGTGAACCGCGTGAACAAGGTCATGCCTCGTGATGGTGAGGTAAATCAGTTGACCAACAAGATGCCGATATGGAGATGGGTCAGTAAGCAACTCCCCACTCGTTTGTGTGAGGGACACATTGTGCTCGAGAGGAAATCATGAGGGCTTGGCACCTAAAAGTACGTCGTCTTACAAATTTTCGGCACATAATCCCTTTTCATAATGTGATTCCTTGCTTAGACCGTACAACCTCTATTCCTAAGAAATATTTGAGTTGTCCCATGTTCTTAGTTTGAAGTGGTTTGAACTTACTTGAGAAGGCAAAATTTTGCAATGGAACTAAAGGTGGCATGGGTGCTAGGAAGCACAGATACTCCAAAAATATGCCCGGCCACTCAAAATATGTTAGGACACAACAAAATAAGTGACGTGTCCGTGTCATAGTGTCGAATATGTGTCCTCAAAACATAGCATGGTGTGACAGTCAGTTTAAGTGCACTTTTTGGTTACTTTATACAATTAAAAAACTGAAGCATTTTTAGGATAAGTCCAGTTTTGAATCTTGACCTTTATTAGCATTCTAAATCGCCTGTTGTTGGAAGTAGAGTGTATGTTGTCCTTTATGATAAGGGAATAATCCGCAGATCAACCTGCTTCAGATGGCAACTCCTTTTTGGTTTCTTTATACAATTTAAAAAACTGGCATTTTTAGGAGAAGTCCAGTTTTGAATCTTGACCTTTATTAGCATTCTAAATCGTCCTTTGTTGGAAGTAGAGTGTATGTTGTCCTTTATGATAAGGGAATAATCCGCAAATCAACCTGCTTCAGATGGCAACTCTCAAAGTTGGCCACTTCCTTTCCATTGTAATGCTCGTTTTTGCGGATAGCTCTCCTCATCCTCATCCTCGTTTGTAAAGTCATAATTTCTCTTTGTATTTGTCTAAGAACTTCACCCATTTTTCTTTCAATCAGGGTTCTGATCCTACGTTACTCATTGTTTTGCCGAGTTTGGCATTTTATGGGCTTTTGAACTTCCTTTTCTATTATTATTTTGGACTCATCCCTCATGAAATACTTTTACCTTTATAGAATTGCTAAATTACGTGTACCGGAGGTGTAGTTGTAGTCTGATTTGTCCAATTGTTTAAAAATCTAATTTGGCCCGATTTTATTGTTTGTCTTAATTTCATCCTGATTTACCTGATTTGGATTTGTGTGTTTTCAAACCCGATTTCGTCATAATTTCACCATGATTTTCGAGCTCAAATTTGGTTGACTGATTTGAACCATGTTTGAAATCTCAAATTTTGATTTCTAGATAAGAACGTTAAACAAAATAAAGTCCAACAACCATTTTCTCCTACTAGTTTCCTTTTTCCATAAAATATAATAACATAACAAATAAATCCAACAATCATGTCATCTACTAGTTTCCTAGTTCCATAAAATATAGGAACATAAACAAGTAAGTCTAACGACCATGTCATCCTACTAGTTTCATAATAACCATGTTATCCATTTATTGTATGATAAAATATGTCCAATTATTTCTAATGGCTCCACTATAGACCCTCCAGTTGTGATCCCGGGTCCAAAAATGATGCGCAATTCAGAAATATCCTCGTAATGATTGTTACGAAAAAAATTCTTCCGGTCGGTCATAGCATAAACATCAATTGCATCATTACCATTTTTTATATATATAAAATGATTGTTTCTAATGGCCACTATAGACCCTCCAGTAGTGATCCCGGATTCAAAAATGATGCGCAATTCAGAAATATCCTCGTAATGATTGTTACGAAAAAAATCTTCTGGTCGGTCATAGCATAAACATCAATTGCATCATTACCCCTTTTTTTATATAAAATTACATAATGATAAAGTACACTTTAATTAATAAACTTACCCTCAGATAGGGTCCCACCCGAATCCAGCTCTTCTCATGAACATCTCGAAAGATCTAAGACGTTCCTAAAATATCTATAATGATTTGTGTAATCTTCAAACATCTTCGTATTCCTCTGCCTTTCATTCAAAGAAGGGGGGATCATCGTTTCCGTAACATTTCGGAATAGAGTACCCACCACATTTCGGTATCCACATCCTATAACGTCAACAAGTAAATAAAGAATGTGTCACTTTTCGCTTCGGTCCACACGCCATACCTACTACTGAAAAACATGCAACTCCTATGGGTTTGTTAAGTAACAAAACCAACTGCACTGCAGCTTGAGTTTATAGTAATTCTAGTTGAAGATAATTTTCTAATGCATTTCCGTGAAAAAATATGTATGTGTTCGTTTGAGTGTAATGGTTTTAAAGAGAGAAACCTCATTTGATGACATGGTTGTACATGTGCTTCTAGGTTGTGCTTTAAATCGTATGTGTACTTATGTCGTAGGTGTACTTATGTTTTTCATTTCGATATACATAATGGTGTTCTAGTCAATGAGTTTACTCCACCAATTAAATGTTACTATATTTTCTTCAAATTCTTTTCTGTAAACATATTTCTGATTCATATGTTTTGGTTTATGGGGCTCCCATATCAAATTCACATATAGCTTACTTTTCTTTGCATTCCCCTTCACACCAGGGCATTAGAAAATGTTGTCTTCAAAATATGCAACTTTTACATTTTTCTGTCGAATTGTGTTCATCTCTGGTCCCAGCATTGACTTTTTCTTTTTAGACTATGACCAAAAATTCAAATACTGCAAATCATTATCTCACATTGATTCCATATTAGATTCCTTTGTGCCCTTTAGTCATAGTTGAGAAATAACATATATCTTAAGATTCACAACATTCAGTGTTCATGGACCCCAACTTAGATGGTACCATGTGATGGAGATCCAATACACAACTTTGGTTATGAATGGCTCTGTTTAAAAATTGTTTCAATTATATTTGACTAGTATCTTTTATAAAATCACTGTTCGGTTTAAAAAATCACAACATATATGATTAAGTTCAAAAATTACAAGTAAAAGAGATGTGTTTCATATATTGGACTGCCTATATTTGTATATTATCTCTCATTATTTTTCTTGTTTGAATGCTATTGTTAGAATATATAGGAAAGAAGAAAATGGGGAAACATCGTGCCACAGTCCAAGCAAACAGTGAATTCTTAAATCAAGCAAGTTTTGTTTGATTTTGGTAGGCCAAAAAATATTTATACGAGCCTCCAAATTAGGCTCAAATCAGCCCAAATCTAAATCAATTTGAAATCACTCGATTTCTCACTACACCCAGTTTTTCTTGATTTGAAAATCGTCATTTTTGACTACTTACAATTTCAAAAGATTTTGGTGATTCACAAATCCGTGAATCAAGATTTCAGTTTTTGACTCCAAACGATTTCCATCGATTTCAGAATCACGAAATTTTACTGCAACCTATTATAAGTGATTTCACGATCAAGCGAAATCAGGATGAAATCAAGCTATGATTACACCCCTGGTAGTTCCTTTAACTATTGGATCTAGCTATGTTATGAATTTTGTCGATTAGTGATCTATCCACAAAATCATTCCTTCCTCGATCTTCTGCGAGTTAGTTGGTTGTTACATATCTGTAGTTGTTAAAATCACGTCTAGGCCCGAAGCAGGGAAGCGAGGACATGCCTCACTTCAGCCAAAATGCAGCAGAAAGGTAAATGTGCTGCGTAGACACACACCTTTGGTTACGCAGGGGCTAGTCAACTCCTTGGTCGAGGCTACAGTTTTGGAGTTCTGTTTTAAATTTTACCGAAACCTGGCTACATCCCAGCCCAAACCTGGTCTAATAAGAAAAAGGTATAAAACCCTAGCCCCTCTCTCTGATCTTCTGAGCTCCTTCCCTTCGATCTCTCTGGTCTGAACTTCGAGGCTGAATCCTGCATCAACTCCCCCTCCATCACTCGTTGCTAACTCTGAACTTATGGTGATTCCTCCCCTCCACCAATCACCAGTGACTCCCCTCCACCACTCTTTGTTGACTCCTTCCGTCGTTCACTGGCCATTGACTCATCCTCCTTTATGAAACCTATTTGCAGTAGCCATCTCCATATATATATATATATATATATATATATATATATATATATATATATATATATATATTACGACTCTGGATATATATATATTTATGACATATTACATGCTTTTGTATCATGCCTGTGCTTTTTTTGCTCGGGCCATCTTGCTTTTGCTCTTTGCTCCTAAATGTACTTTTTGCCTTCGAAAACTACCTATCCTAAAGATGTCGGCTTATATCTTGAGATTTCTAGGGTGCATAAAGGGATGGGTGGAGAAACTATTATGCATGCATGAAAGGAGTTAAATGCCGTATGAAGACTAGTGGAAGTTGCAGAAGTCATAGGTAACTTCTCTATATTTTGGAGATGAACTACACCTGAATCTACTAGAATAACCAGACAATAGTCTAACTAAGCTAACTAATATGTAATGATTTCTCAACTTTCAACTTCAACCAAGATTAAGCCCTAGAAGCCTGTGGAATAGGAAGACATAGGTAATGCTAAAAAGAAGTATAGATTTGTTCAGTAATCACTCAACGAAACTATTACTTGGTGATATTGAATTCAACTCTCTCTAGTCATAGCCACATTATTCTATATAAATGCCCTGTTCTATATAAATGCCCCCCTTAAATTATAAGTCTAGCCCCCCCCCCCTCACCTAACCCCCCCAAAAAAATGTATGTGCCAACCAACATTTCATATTTTTTTCTCGTTCGTATTTTTTTTTTGGCATTCATTGGGACCCCTGTTCTGGAACTGTTTTGCTTTCTTTTTCCAATATATTCGAAAGTTTAAATGGAAATTGTTTTTGAAAGGTTTTAGCCTTTATGATGATGATTAATGGGTTAAGTTACACTAGAAGAGGAATTAGGAGCATTTTTAGGATAAGACCTTCATACTTATTTGTAGGGCTATATGACGCTGTAAGTTTATCAGTTTCATTTTTTTTTTACAGGAATGAGAAAGGTACTTACTATGCTCTTGATTTGGGAGGTACTAATTTTAGGTTCTTGCGGGTTCAACTTGGAGGTAGAAGGTCAACGGTTATAAGATGTCAGGTTGAGCGGCAACCAATTCCCCAACATTTGATGAGCAGTACGAGTGAGGTACCAGGATTCCTCCTCTCATATATTCTCTTTTGTAGTTTCTTTTAGATATGTTTATTTAGTTTCTAAAAGTCAACAGCTGAACTATTTGATTTCTTTCTTCCTTTTCTCTATCCCTGTATTTGTTTCTTGATGTGTATACTTGGACTGACAGTTATAGCTGTCGCACTTTATGCAGGAATTGTTTGATTATATTGCCATGGCATTGAAACAATTTGTTGATAGAGGGGAGGGTGATTTTGATCAAGAACCAGACAGAAGTAGGGAGCTTGGATTTACATTTGCTTTTCCTGTTAAGCAAACGTCTGTTACTTCAGGCATTCTTATCAAATGGACAAAAGGATTTGCCATTGAAGATACTGTAAGTTAATTTTTTTCACTACAAAATAATGTTGTTTAAGGTTTCCATGTTTTTCTTGGAGAGCTATTAACAAGTATCATGTTACTTTGGCACTTGAATCTTATAGTGTGTCTTTGGGTTCATGTAAGCAATTTGACATTTTAACATGGATAGTACAAATTTTGTTGGGTAGAAGTAGTGGATATTAAATGCCTTAATTTTCATCAAAAAATAATCATGTCTTCAGTTGTTACTCCTTGCCTATTGAACTTCAACGCCTTTGATATTGGACGACCTTCTAGGAAATTTTGGTTTTTAATAAGATATATTAATTAGTTCTGAAGAGTTCCGGAGATGAGTTGAATCTGATAACCTATTTTCAGCTGGCTTTTGTTCATTTTTTGGACGTGTTTGCCTATGAATGTTATAGGGTCAAAATTTATTGCATGTTACAGTAACACTGTTGCATTGAATATCTCGTAGGTATCTTCTACCATTTTTAAAAGTGTAAATTTCAGGAAACACCCCTGAAGTTTTGCCCGATATCAAGAAAACCCCCTTAAAGAAATTTTTTCCATCAAACAAGTCCAACCGTTGCCAGAGGCCTAAGAGTCCTGTTACTTCCCTTCCCTTGTGGACTCTAAATATATTTAGAGGATAAAAATGACCCCTCGTTTCCTTTCATGACTCCTCCATGTGTCCCACCAAAAGAATGCTTTCTTTTAGGATGTAAATAACGAAGATATTATGTTGATTTTGTTCTCAAAGAAATTTTAAGCAAGATTAGAGCTTTTTGTATTCTCCACAAGACTTTTATTTCGTTTTTCTTCTTATTTTTTTACAAATAATATTAGATTTTATAAAGAATTTTAATTTCATAATTGAATATTAACAATATTTGATGAGAATTTCAACAACAATCTTGTGAGAATCTAAAATGTAAGCTTGATAGATCAATTGAAGTAAAAGGTAAAAACAACTCTAAATTACAAATTGGGTTTGATTCAAACCTAAATAGTAATTTATCAATACTAAATCCCAAAACCACATAAGAAAGGAAAAAAAATCACAAAATTTGTTCTCTAATGAACCTTGTCTTCTTTTTCAATTGAAGAGTGTGAAAGAGAAGATTAAGAAGGAGAAGGATTAGAGGGAGAGTGAGAACCCTTTGATTGGATGAAGAAATAGAGAATTGGAAATTTAGGGTTAGGTTAAGTGAACAATGAAGGAGAAAGAGATTGTCATTTTACTAGAGGGGTATTTTCGTCCGTAGATATGACTTAGGGTCCATGTGGGTTTTTACTAACAGAACTGTTAAGTCCTAACGACATATGGGGTTGTTTGATGAAAAAAATAACTTCAGGGGGTTTCCTGAAATTTACCCTTTTTAAAAGTGAAACCGGAAAAAGTCTTCATAAGAGCATCTCCAACCCTATTGTCTTGTAATGTGTTGTGATTCCTATGTGGCATGAGACACAAGGCAATGTCTTTTCTAGGTGGCAAGACTATATTCACAAAAGACAATGAAGTAGAAAAGTCTTATCTACTTTTTTCCAACTTCCAAGACAACTTCTCCTCTTCTTCCTTTTTCCTAAATATTTTTTTATTCATAATTGATGACATGGAGGTGGTGATATTGTCAAGTGCATTGTCTAGAACTAGACAACCAACTTCACAATGTCTTTTATAACTTTTGCCACATAAGCTTCACAATTTACTTGACAATTGCATTGGAGAAGGATTTTTAAATAAAATATTGCATTCCTATGTGGCAACAACCTTTTTCCAAAGTCACAATAGGGTTGGAGATGCTCTAACTATGAGAGAGATTTGACAGTTCTCCGTATGGAACAATCCACAGGATTGATAAAAACAGTGAAAACAATTTTACCTAACAAATGGATTTGTTTTGTTTACTAGAGGAACATTTTTATTTATGTAAACTAGTATATATATATTGCTTTAGGTGAGATAGAAATCATGATCAATGAAAAACTATTGGGGTTACACTGATTGTAGATGTGGATGGTGCTTTTTGGCAGATGATTTCCTTTTGTCAACAATATTCGAACTTGTGCAATTGGTGGATAAGTAGTCATTTGAGGTCAAAGAGGGGGATAGTACTTGTGAAATTTTTATAATAAGTCTGTAAGGTGATTTGTATGACATCCAAGAGTTGATTATGCCATATGGGAACACATCCTATTCCTTGAGTGCATCAAAACACTGTAGAATGTGTGCTTGTGTTGTGTGTATGATAAATTTATATTCTCTATATTATAGTTATTTCATTCCAATATTAATGAATATTATGTGTATTATGTCTATTGAAGTAGCAAGTAACGAATGCATGTAACACTGGGGCAAGTTGGCAATGTTTGGTGGGCTGATTTAGGGAATGGTATGAAACATGAAAAGACTAACATTGTCACCAAATTATCCTTCTTGCAATTTCATTGACGTTGGCCTTCTCCTGCAGAAGTTGCCACTGTTTTTATCTATTCATGTACCTGTGCCACCTCCATCCTCATTATCCTTCATGTCTTCACTGCTTCTGATATCCTTTATATATATGCCCTTTGTAGCCCTCAGCCACCTCCTCTAGCACAAATAGTCTTCCCTCTGAAGTGCCATTCACTTTGAGCCTCAACACTCCATCTTCTCCTTACTGTCAGTGCCCTCTCGACAGAAATCAAACAAGATGTACAACCAGATCAAACACCTTCAACCAGTAGATCTGCAACCACTGTTGCATTCTCCATCACAGTGCAACAACCACCGTAACCTGCTCTCCCTCCTGTGATTGGTGCATCAACATACGGGTTTTTTTACAAGGGAAAAGGCTAACCTTCATCAACATACAAGTGTTTTACAAGGGAAAAGGCTAACCTTCTAGTACGCCAAGTTACTTGAACTGGAAAACCGCTTGTTATGTGAATGGACCCTTTTTACATGCTTCCAACACGTAAGCAAATAACTGAAATTAATGTGTGAACAAGACCCTCTTTAAGTGCTGCCATGATCTCTTAAGCAATACTTGGTATGAAATCAACAAAGCTTTTATAGAGTATATATAGTTTTATTCGTCCAAACATCTACATACTGCTTTGTCAGATTCTCCTCTGTTCCATATGGTACTTTCTTTAGTATATACGATGCAATCATGATTCTATGATAAGTTCCAAATAATTATTATCTAGTTTGGTAAATTCTCAGAGCTTAAAGCCTAGTTTGGATTGTAGTTGCGTTTCATTCTATCTGTCCAAAACGCCCATTTCCGAGATGCTCGTTGGGCTATCGTTTCCGTTGTATGGTACCAAATTGAGTCCCGGATGAAATGTAACTGCAATCCAAACTCTCTAAAACTTACTGCATTTGGTCTTCCTGGTAGAAATATCTTTAAATCGTTGCATTTGGTACTTTGAACTTTTTAGAAAGTATTCACTTTTGAAACGGTTTTGATAATTGCATGAGTTGACTGAATTGCTTGTCAATTTACATCTGTGTACAAGTTAAAAGCAGAGCTTCAATTGTTTCCTTCTGGTAATCTGATTAGAAGATTTTATTGACTTCTAATATCTTTTTTGGCATGTCATGAAGTTACAGGTAAACTTTATTCTTGAAAACAATTTTATTAATTGTGCAGTCTCTGCTTTGGGTGACATTGTCAACTGTATTGCTTGTGTTATGATGTAGCTTTTGTTGTCTACATTTTAATTTGCTTGTGCTATACGATTTATTAACTACAACTTTTAGAATGAAAAGCTTAGATGTTTTCTTTTGTACTTGCATCCAGTTTGTTGGATCTCAGTGACATTTTTTTTCTGTTCGTTTTCTTCACAACTTGTAGTTTAATGCTGCTTCAGATGAGTGTTTCTTAGTATTTGAAGTTGCTCGCTTCACATGCACCATGCTGTCCTCCAGTTTAATGGATTTTAGCTTTTCACTAATATCATCTTTGGAAATTAGGTCGGCAAAAATGTCTCCCAATGCTTAGAAGAAGCTATGACTAAGAAGGGACTGGATATGCGTGTGACTGCATTGGTATGCTTGAACTGCATTGCCAGAATATTAACTTTTTTCTTCTTGCAAAGAACATCAAAAGTAAATGCAGATTAACATGTACACTAACAACTCTAGACATAAATTCGTAGTTATATAGAACATGAACATCTCTGAAATGGAGTCATGATGTGCCTGATATTCCCATTTTTAGAAGTAAGATGTTGTTTCTTCTCTGTAATCATATTCCAAGAAGTAGGAAGAATAGGAAAGGTAAAAGATAGTATCTTTAATAAATGATTCCGGCATAAACTTCATACTATTGTCTGGATATGCTGATGAGAAATGCACATCCCACAAAAGGAACTGTATGACATTGTAGAATATTTTGGAGTTCTATTATATTGTAATAATCTCTTGGCTATATATATATATATATATATATATATATATATATATATATATATATATAGCCTTACAACTCTCAATCTTACATAAAATTTTCTAATACATTCTAATATACCAACACTCCTCCTCAAGATGGGCGAAAGATATTCACTAAGTCCATCTTGTCACATCCTCTAATCATATCTACAGAGCTGAGTCCCTTAGTCAGACTGTCTCCTACCTGATCCTTGGTTGGAACGTGGCCTAGATCCAGTAGTCTACTGTCCAACTTCTCCTTGATGAAGAACCTATCAATCTCAATGTATTTGGTCTTGTAATGCTGCACTGGATTGTTGGCGATACTGATGGTTGACTGGTTGTCACACCAGAGCTTCATCTTGGCTCCTTGATCCAGATTTAGCTCCACCAACATACTCTTCAGCCATAGCAGCTCTGCAACTCCCAAAGCCATAGCTCTGTACTCCGCTTCAGCTGTCGATTTGGCCACCACAGACTGCTTCTTACTCCTCCAAGAGACCAAGTTGCCTCCTAAAAATATGCAATAGCCCGAGGTAGACCTCATGTCATCAGCACAGCTAGCCCAGTCAGAGTCACAGTAGCCCTCAATGCTCACGTGATCATTCTTCCTGAATATCAGTCCATTTCCAGGGGCACCCTTCAAGTATCTCAGAATCTGGTACACTGCGTCCACATGACCCTTCCTTGGGTCATGCATGTAACGGCTCACCACACTCACTGCAAAACAGATATCAGGACACGTGTGGCTCAAATAGATTAGCTTGCCCACCAATCTCTGGTATCTGTTCCGGTCAACTGGTTCTCCAGTCTCAGCACCCAGCTTGAACCTTTGATTGATCGGCGTCGCTGCAGGTTTGTATTCCAACATCTCTGTCTCTGTGAGAAGGTCCAGCGCATACTTCTTCTGAGAAAGAATAATCTCCTCTGCTTCTTGAGCAATCTCAATCCCAAGTAAGTACAAAAGATGGCCAAGGTCCTTCACCTCGAACTCCTTGCCAAGCTTCCCCTTGAGTCGGACAATCTCCTGCTCATCATCTCATGTGATAATCATATCGTCCACATACACCGCAAGCATGGTGATTTGACCTCCACTTCGATGGAAAAATACAGTGTGATCAGCGTTGATCTGCCGATATCTCATCCCTATTATTGTCCTCCTGAATCTGTCAAACCACGCTCGAGCAGACTGCTTCAGTCCATAGAGGGACTTCTTCAACCTGCAGACCTTGCCCACTGTCTTACCAGTGCAGAATTCTGGTGGTATCTCCATTTATACCTCCTCCATTAGATTTCGATGAAGAAACGCATTCTTCACATCCAGTTGGTGTAGCTTCCATCCACCATTCGCCGCCAAAGAAATCAGGGTCCTGACGGTGCTTATCTTCACCACTGGTGTAAAAGTCTCGTCATAGTTAATGTCGTACGTCTGACTGTATCATTTTGTCACCAGTCGAACCTTGTAGTGCTCAACATGTCCATCTGGGTTTTGCTTCACAGTAAAGACCCACTTGCATCCGACTGCCCTCTTCTCCTCTGACAGTTTTACCAGTTACCAAGTGTGGTTCTTCTCAAGAGCCCCTAACTCCTCGTGCATCGCTGCTTTCCACTTTGGATCGTGCTTGCCAACCTGCCAATTGTTAGGTACAGTAATACTATCTAAAGATGCAATGAATGTTCCATGAGAAGAAGAGATGTTATCATATGAAATAAACTGAACAAGGTCCCAACCATATCTATCAGGAGGATTTTTCACATTGCTGCGAGTAGTCCTCCGTACTGATAATGGTGTGGGAGGGGTAGGAAGAATGATATCACCTGGAAAAAAATATGGTGGTGGTGGTGTAGGTGTCTCAGGAGTCGAGACGGACGCAGGCAAGGGACTTGGCACTGGCACTATAGGTACTGGTGCTGCAGTTTGCTTCTCTTTCCTACTGTAGGTAAGTAACTCCCCCTAAATCGGGGGCCTAACACCTCTCATCTCCTCCCCATGTTCCTTTTCACTCTCCTCCTCAACCGTTCCTCCATGTAATACTCCTAAATCGGTCACCAAACTCTCACCAATCTTCCTCTCTCCCCTCATACTCTCAGTGTCAGGTGAGTTGTCCATGGATGAGGTTCTCTCCTGACGGTAGTATGGCTCAAGCTCTCTGAAGTGATCATCCATGCTCACAAACCTCTTCTTCTCTACTGGGCTCCAGCACACGTACCCCTTCTGAGTCACCGAATAGTTCACAAAGACACACTTGACTGCTCTAGGATCAAGTTTTCCAACATACGGTCTGTTGTCCTTTACAAAACATACGCAGCCAAACACCTTCAGCGGGAGTATCCCACTATTATTTTCTTGCAATATCTCACATGGAGACTTTCATCCCAGTACTTTCGAGGGCATCCTGTTGATCAGTTGAGCTGCTGTCAACACTGCATGCCCCTACAGAATCTGTGGGGCATTCATGGCGATAATCATGCTCCTTGCCACAGACACCCAAGGAGAATATTTTGGAGTTCTATTATATTGTTAATAATCTCTTGGCTATATATATATATATATATATATATATATATATATATATATATAGCCTTACAATCCTCCATCTTACATAAAATCTCCTAATACATTCTAATATACCAACAGACAGAGAACATTTCGTTTCTGTGAGAATGGCGTGTGGTAAAATGTGCTATAAAAATCTTTCCATACCCATGCTTTCAATCCTTAAAAATCATTTCTGGGAATTAGAGCATAGGTAGCACTTCAAATATTTTCGACTGCTCCTAGAAAAGGATTCTAAGAAATATGTATTAGCATTTTTCCGCGATGCAGTGAGTCACATTGTAATTCACTGATAATATGCTAATACTAAGCAACTTAACTTGGAAGTTAGGTGGATGACCGGTTGGAAATTTGTTACCCATTTAAGTAGTTGGAAGTTGTGCTAATATTTGCAACCACATTCCACATTTTTTTATGACACCTTCCATCTGCATCAGTCCAGCAAATAATGATCGGTGGTTAGAGGTCGCAACTAAATAGTTGATATTAAGCCAGTTATATACTAAGATTTAGTATAACTGGTACATCAGAGTGGCACATATAATGTTCAAATTAACAGCTCGTAGTTGTAAAGAATACATCTAACAACTGTAGAAACTATAGTCTATAGGTAAAGTGTTTTCCTCCTCTGGTATGCTTACATGACCACTTAAGCAGGTTAATGATACTGTGGGGACATTGGCTCTTAGTCATTTTCATGATGAGGACACAGTCGCTGCAGTGGTTCTTGGGACAGGCACTAATGCTTGCTATGTGGAACGAACTGATGCGATAATCAAGTGTCAAGGCCTTCTTACAAATTCTGGCGGAATGGTATGTTATAAACTTATATCCTGAGTCCTAATATACGACTTCCAGAATGAATAGTTAGTTTGGTGCAAAGCGATGTATGTGTTATATGTAGGCGAGACTTGAAAATGTTCTCCTGGTTAGGTTGTAAATATGGAATGGGGTAGTTTTTGGTCGTCACATCTTCCAAGAACTTCGTACGATGTTGAACTGGATGATGAAAGTACAAACCGTAGTGATCAGGCAAGTTCTTGGTGTATTTGAGCTGAAATTAGTTTTTCTTATCATTTCTTCAGCCAAGAAAAATTATGATGCTATGATCTATCCTTGCTACAGGGCTTTGAGAAAATGATCTCAGGGATGTACTTGGGAGACATTGTAAGAAGAGTGCTATATAGGATGGCACGGGAATCAGATATTTTTGGAGGTGCTGCTTCAAAATTATCTGTACCCTTTTCATTAAGGTTCGTGGCCTCTATGCTATAAAATTATGTAATCATCATTCTTTCTACGTATATATGTATGTTTTGAGTCCTTCTCATATCAGCATATTCTAACTATTAGTTGATGCCCTGATGGGGGAACCAAACCTAGATAGGTGTTATTAGTTTTATTTCAGATTTTGTAATGAGGACTTTGAATCTGAGTTTGGTCCCACATCATTTATTCTCCTTGAACTTGTTATACCTTATATATGGTGACCATCCTCTAAAATCCAAAGTACATATAGGAAGGATATGTGACATCCTTGAAGCACTGGAGTATCAGATTATCAATAGGATTGGATACATCTACTTACCTTTGTAAAAGTAATTGCGCAATTCTTGTTGTGTTCGTTAATCAAAAGCAAGCACTGATTGGTGGTTCTTAAGTACACACCCTTGAAAGTTGTATCTTGCTCTTGTCCATTGACACAGATTTGTTCATAACAACCACTATTATGCTGTCCATAGAATCTTTGGGTTAAAAACCAATTAAGCTACACTATGTAACAAAGCAATCTATTGCTTATGTTTGTGTTGCTATGATTTCAACACTTTTCTATATTGGCAATCATTTGTCGATGCCCATGTACCATCCTGTGTTCTTTGCCGATTTAACTGATGATGTTTCAACCAACTACCTTGCCACAATTCCACATTCAACATCCAACGTTTTTGTTTTGCAGTAACCATGCCTTGTCTGCACATTATTTTGTGATACCAACTTTTTTAACATAAAATCTGGATATACTATCTGGAAAAATAATTCCAGATAAAGCAATATTAGGGGCCACATTAGCATGGGGTGTCAGCTATATTGGCAAAATGGCACCCGTATCATCTCTGTACCCAGTGTCCATGTCCATATTGTGCAACATAGTTCACTTATTGTAGCTACTTGAAAATGCATGTATCCTATATCCATATTGTGTCCTTATCCTTATATGTGTCCATATTCTTGCAACATTAGGTCCATGCTAAATGAGGTTGTTTATGTAACTGACTAATTTCAGTAGCAACAACAATAAAGCATTTATCCCAAAATTTTGGGTGGCTGTTTGAATCTTTTTTGTCCATTCAGCTTTACTGAGGGTCATGTTCTCTGTAACACTAAAAAACCCTTCTTCTTGAAAACTTCCATCCATGTGTGAAACTGTAATCAGTTAACTACGCCTAAAGAGTTCTGAACTGCGATTCAAATTATTCCATCAAAACCGAAGATGGAAGTTCGGAGCTGAGACTTTCTTTTAAATATTCTAATTTTATGTTTTGGTCTTAACAGCAAAACTGAAGTACTTGTAGTCTTCGTACTAGTAATCTTCACAAGAAACTAACATACGAGCCTTTACTTGAAGACTAGTTATCTCCATTTCACACTCGAATCAAAGTTGAATTTTAAAAATATGACTTTAATTTTATGTCCTAAACTAGAGTCACAGTTGGTTATGGTATGCAAAAGATTGCTGGCCGGTGTGTCATGCTTCTTTCGATGCCCCATCCATACATGTTAAAACTAAAAGACGACGTTGTGAACTACTTTCTTTGAATGTTTAAAAGCTTATGTTTTAGTCTCAAGTCTCTTGGCAATATAATTTAAGTCTGTTATTACTTAAACTCTGAGTTGTGTTTAATTGGAGAAAAGTAATTTCGGTTTCAACTTATATCAAAGCCACATTTCAAAATTTGGCTGTAGTTTAATGGCGCAAACTTAAGTCATAGTAGTAACTTTAGCTCTATATAAGAAAATTATGAGCCCCCAACCGACAATCCGTCATCCAGTTGATTTACTGCCTCACTCTTGCCAAAATGCGAAGCCGATTTCCATCAAGACAAGAGGGTAAATAAGGGGGAAGAGGAGTTGTCACGGTAGAAAAAGAAACGACTATAATGACCCAACCCAACGATTCTCTCTTCATAAGCAACCTATATCCTCCATACTTGACCAATGTTTGATAGATTATCCAATCCCAAACAATCTTTGTTATTGGTGGGGGTTCGGTTCGTTAGCTGGTATTTGTTTAGTCATTATGATAGGTCACTGGCGTTTTTTTAAGCTATGCATCACACAACTCATGTGCATCTAGTCAACAGCGTAGAATATGCAATGAGACATCTAGAAGGGGGCTGGTTGATGCATTGCCAATGGGGCTTAGTATGTTTCTCACTTCTTTCATGCCCCATTCTTGTATGGCTAAAATTTGGTTAGAAAATATTTTTTTTTTTTCTGGTGGAACATACCCTGCTTTTACAGTAAAGAAAAGGCAAAGAAGCAGTAGCATGCTGCTATGGCATCTATTTTTGCTATGATGTGTTCTGTTTCATGTGCCAAATGTTACCAAAACATTGTAGTGATTTGAAAATAAATAAAAGGGATATTTTAGCAAATGTCCCCATTACAAATATAAAAACTAGCATGTACCCCCACTTATTTAAAAAAATAGCAAATGCCTCCATTATGTGTAAAATAATCAAAAATTCGGTTAAAATAGCGAAAGTATATCTTAAATTTTTTAATGTTGCATACAAAGAAATGGGGGTATTTGTTAGTTTTTTAAATAAGTGGGGGTATATGTTAGTTTCTATTTTTGTAATGGGACATTTGCTAAAATATCCCTAAATAAAACCTTATTCATGATAAGTTATCTATTGAAATTTTGTGTATGCCTCTTGTCCATAGCACCCAAAAAATTATTTGTTGATATTTTATTGTATTGAAGTAGGGTAACCAAGTTAAAATTGGGATATTTTAGCAAATGTCCTCATTCAAAATATGAAAAGTAGCATATACCTCCACTATTAAACAACAACAACTAAGAGATATCCTCATTTTTGTACGAAACAAGCAAAATTTCGGTTAAAATAGTGGGGGTATATCTTAGTTTTTTAACTGTTTGATACAAAAATGAGAGTATATCTTAGTTTTCTAAAATAGTGAGGGTATATACTAGTTTCTATATTTTGAATGAGGACATTTGTTAAAGTATTCCGTTAAAAATTTGGTGGAACCCTTTTGTCGTGTAAACTCACTATTGTAATAAAATCCAGAACGTATCTGATATCTATCATGCACGAGGATCCTTCTCCTGATCTACGAGAAGTTGGCAGGATACTCGAAAGAAACTTTCCAGGTAACCCTCCCTCAACCCACATGTTTTGCTATCAAATCTCCAAATTACTACTACTTCCAAAGAATCATTTGGGGCTATCTATCAATTGTTTCACCATGAATTTTATTTTCAGATGCCGGATATCTCTCTGAAGGCTAGAAGGCTTGTTGTGAGGGTATGTGATATTGTCACTCGAAGAGCTGCCCGGCTAGCTGCTGCAGGTATTGTAGGGATACTGAAGAAGGTAGGAAGAGATGGGAGCGGCAGCATTGCAGGTGGAAGGTCGAAAGGGAAAGCACAAAGGACGGTCGTTGCGATTGAGGGAGGCCTCTATGCTACCCATGCATTCTTCAGGGAGTACCTAAATGAAGCAATGGTGGAAATCTTGGGGGAGGAGGTTGCCAGAAATGTGATCTTCAGAGTATCCGAAGATGGACCTGGAATAGGTGCTGCTCTCCTCGCCGCGTCGTCTCATTTGTCAGATAGATGATGGTTTTCTGTGAATATTAACCAAATGTGTAGAACAAGTTCTTTCGTATTTTTACGGGTTTTGTTAACATGGTCCTTAAGGGCACATGCTAATACATTGATAAATGTACATTTTATATATGTACTCACGTCATCATGTTTATTAATGCTTCTTTCATTT
>JAYESA010000010.1:30759879-30849879 GCA_036927795.1 Iris macrosiphon
CTCACGTCATCATGTTTATTAATGCTTCTTTCATTTAAAATGTGTATTGATAAGTATAAAATATGCATTGATAAATGTACTGATTGGAGTACCAATATAAAATACATATTTTACCATTGTGTTCGAATTTTATATAGGATTTGAGTTTGTGCAATATCATTTTTGGTCTTTACCATGTTTGTTGGGATTCAAACAATTTCCTAACATTTACATTTGTCCAAGGGATCTGTTTTTGGCCTACTTCTCAGAAGGTCTCATACACACTACAGAACAGATTGCAGATAGGACGCTGCTAGCTGGTCCGCACGCGGGCCAGCCTACAGCCAAGCGTCGGCCCCCCATTGGAGGGGGGGGGGGGGGGGGGGGGGGGGGGGGGGTTGGATTTTGCTGGGGTGGGTCGCGTGTGTCATTTTCCTTGCAGATACTACCATAAGTGGTAACACGGTGGATTTAGCGACTCAACGAGTAGCACATATGCACTTGGTGTCCATACGTGCTGGAAGTTCATCTGGAGCGACCGAATAGGAATCTCATACATAGAGGATCCTTAATTATGGAAGTTCGTTGTTATAATATTTTTATAATAAATAGTTATAAAAGACAATGTAGTAATATAGCTTAAGTGGTAAAGTGTTTGTTTTGTAAGTGAGAGTTACAAGGTTTAACCCTTACATCTCTATTTTTTATTATTATTATTTTTGAAAATAGCTTTCTATATCCAAAAATCTCTAGCATTTACTAGAAATATATACATGTTTCAAGAAATAATTTGATATATTGATGAACAAAATTTTAATTAGCAAGTAGAGCCTTTGCGGAATTATAAAAATGTGGTTAAAATTTTTTTTTTTATTGGTATTATTTGAATTTGTTTTGTTAAAATAGTTTTTACATGCTAGAAATCTGTAGAGCCTTTGCGAAAAATAAATATAAAGTTGGAACTTGGAAAAAAAATAACTTTGTATATTTTTGAACATAATCATAACAAGTAAAACACGAGTTTTTGAAAAATAAAAGATAATTCAAACCAAAAATGTTTCAAATAATTTTTTTTTCTTGCTAGTATGTATATTGAACATTTTCATCAACATGTTTCGTCTTTTCTTTGCTAACAAGCTTCTTCTGTAAATTAGTTTATGTAGATTTTGTAAATTTGAGTAGTATTTTTCTAATATTTAGACAATAATTGTCATCCAGTTAATACAATTATTATTATACATGGAAGTTAAACGACATTCTCTTATTAATTTTTACTTATACACACGGGTCATTTTAAAAAATAAATAAATTTTAGCATCATTAATATATACATCGATTTTTTTAATACATCAAATAAGATATTATATTCAGTTTTTGAACAGAGTCCTCTGAATCTCAGGACAGGTCCTGTGGACTGTGGTTGGGTAACAGAAACACCTGGATTTTCGATTCTGGACGATTTGCCCTGCGCTGTCCACTTTGCTAGCTTGACTACAAATGGCGATTTTCATGAGAGAGTCCATTTTTTTCACCGACCAAAACTATGGTGTATGTTCACCCTCCAATCAAGTGTTGCCTATTAGAGAGTGAACATACATCCTAGTTTTTGTGGATGGACAAAAATAACTCTTTTCATGAGATGCTTTGTTTAAACTTTTACTTGCAGTAAGAATAGAATAGAATAGAATATACTCGAGAGATGTCCTTAAGCTTTAATATTGCAGATGAAGAGGTCGGACCTAAACAAGCTGACGTGAGTCCGAAGCAGGGCCGGCCCGAAGGATTGGGTTGTCCAAGCCGGAACTTATTTTGGTTGTACCTTGATCTTTGTTGTGGACTGGTCCTGAAAGATTACATACGATTCCGACTTTTTGCGGACCATTTTGGACCTGAAAGGTTGTCCTAAAGCAGTGAAGGGTTGTCTAAACCTGAAGTTTTGTCGGATTTACACCTGGTTCGAAAATGGATTATAGACAAGCTACAACCAAGCCAACAAACTTCGTGACAAAAGAGTACACTGATGAACGTCGCATCCCATTTCTATTAGAGGGTTCTCTCCATGACAATTTTGAAAATCATCTCCGACTTATGATACACGAGAACGTATGCTCGAGGAGATTTATGTATATAAGAATTACTTAAAAAATGTATGCAAATATTGTATAAATATGAACAATACAACAAAATAGGCTAATCTGTTATAGAGAGGTCTCAATCAAAAAGTTGCTATATACCATTCGTCCAAAATAAGTCGTGTCGTGTCGTGTCGTGTCGTGTCGTGTCGTGTCGTGTCAAGACCTAAAGAAATTCTCGTAGTTGGAAGACAAAGTTGACCTAAAGAAATTCTTGTCCGGAGGCAGAGTCCATTTTTGTTCACCCACCAAAACTAGGATGTATATTCACTCTCCAATCAAGTGGCTCCACATAGCATTTTCATACAACCTAAAACCACTTTGGAAGTAGTTTTGCGAATATTTGAAGTGTTTTGACTTCTTTTTTGACATGTGACAACATTTAATTGGAGGGTAAACATATACCATAGTTTGGGTGGGTGAACAAAAATGGACTCTTCTTGCCCGTAAATCTTATTTCAGCCAACGTCGGGACACGGATCATGAACATCTCTACTCTTATAATGAGCGTTGAAAACAGTTCTAAATTAAGCCGTCTAAGCCGTATGTAAATACTCCACTAACTATTTTTTTTAAATAACTAATTATTTAACTACCTAATATTATTTACTTACAATTAAATAATTCTAACTCAAGTGGTTAAGGAAGGAGGTATTTGTTTTGGTTGTTTGAGTTTGATTCCTAGAAACGTACAATAGTTATAATAATTTCATATTTAAAATTTTTTTTACTCACGTGCAACACACGTGGACGTTACTAATATATAATAAACATGACGTTTCTGACGTTCTAAAACGATGTACAACTACTAAAAAGTATTTTTTTTTTTAACCACTCTAAAAAGTTTTTTTTTTTTTTTTCTTAGATTCTAAGGATGTTACTGCGGTTTCTAAAACATAGAAAGACCTAAATCTAAAAATAAAAATTTTACATATTACTAATATGTACGATTGTTAAAATTTTTTAGACCTTTCGATTTTATTGTTTGAAATGTGTGGACGAAATAGTAAATGGACAAAATTTCTCAGTTATCTTTTGTTTCTCTTGGTTTAGTGATATGTGTTCCCTTTTATGTATTCATTTCGGTGTTTGTAAGTCGTCTATTTCTAACTCGTTGGTTGGGGTTTTAGAGATAGGTTGTGTGGTCATTTATTATTTTCTGTTAATATTATTTTTAAGGTCAAAAATTTACAGGACTAAATTTCAAAATTGATGCACTAACGCGCTACGAAAAAAAAACCGAATGCGCTAATAGTAACGGCTCTTTCCAATCCTAGCAACTATTTTATAACCTTATTAGACGTTTCACCAGGACAATTTTTCCATTTTTTAGAAAAGGAAATGAATTTTTCTTAGAATATTAAGCTATAAAATTATAAAATTATAATTGAGATATTAAGTTGTATTCTATCCATTTTGGAATATAAGCTGAAAATCTTTAATAGTTGAGGGTTTCAAGTTGTAATGTAGCCTTGTATTATTTTAGGACTTGCTCTATAATTATCTTAAATAAACTTTGACATTTTATATATTTATGGATAGTTTTGGGTTCCCATGAATTTATCATATCTTACTGCTCGATTTTGATGATGTATTTCTCATTTTTACTTCGTCTCGGACTACTGAAATTTCTGAAGAAATAAAAATAGCAAGTTATGGTTGAGAGAAAGATACCTAACTTCATCTAGTATCCCCATACATGGCTCGAGAATGTAATAATATGTTTCATTACTCTTTGTTGAGTGTCTCGTACAACATTTTAATTCACTACTTGATTGGTCCCCAATTTATTCTTGGCAAAATTCTAAAAGCATTCCAATAATTACTTATGACAGTTTATTACTTCAGAACAGTCTAAATTTTTGTAATTTTTACTTATGACAGTTCAAAATTTACTCAGGACAGTCAAATCCCCTCAAACATTTCCAAAACCATTCATTCTAAATTTCTATTCTCTCTCTTCAAATTTTCGAATCCCCAAATACTGACCCTAACCCTAATTCCAATCCCAACCGTCGGAGGAGGAGGAGGAGGTGGGAGGCAGGGGAGGAGGAGGAGGCGCGCGCATGCGCACGCGCTCGCCTCCGTTGTTACTGTTGCTGCTGCTGCTGTCGCGTGGTCGTCGGCACGCCCCCGTGCGCGTGCGCATGCCTCCGCCGCGAGCAGCCCCCCTCACGCGTGCGCGCCTACGCCTCGCGCGCGCCTCCGCCCCGCGCCGCACCCGCTGGTGCTGGTGCTGGTGCTTCTTCTTCTTCTTCTTCTTCTTCTTCTTCTTCTTCTACGCCTCTTCTTAGGACTGTAAACAGAATTGACAGTCCTTCCAATAGGAATGACTGACAATTTTTTCCCAGTCATTATTATTTAGGACTGTTACAATGTTGACAGTTCTTCCAATAGTAAGAACTGTCAATTTTTTTAACAGTCCTAATTATTTAGGACTGTCACAATGTTGAAGGACTGTCAACATTGTGACAATCCTGGAAAAAAAAAATGGGCTAAAAAATAAAAGTCATTGGCTTTTATACGAGAATTTGGACTACCCTCAAGCAAAGAAATTGGATGACAAATTTGTAAATAAACTGAAAAAAAAAATTGGACTGCCCTAAGCAATTTATGTAGTGCCTATAAAATTTGTCTTATTCTTAACTGTACATTTTCTGTATAGCATTTGAATGAAGGTATTGTATTTCTAGAAATCCATTTCCTCATCCATTTCTATGGAAAAGAATTTCAACATTCTCATATTCATGTTTTATTAGGTTGAAAATATGTAGTCCGAAAAGTTCAATTTTACAATTCTCATCAATATTCCCATTCACATTCCATGTTTATTTTTCCGTAAATTATCTTTCATTAATTTCATGATACTACTATTACTTAAATTCAGTTGGTGTCATTGAAGATATAACATCCAAAAAATTATAATTAATACATTTAACCAACATTTCTAGTAAAACAAAAAAAATTCCAGAAAGGACCTTGAATTTTATTTCCTCGATGTGTTGAAGCCTCACCCCCATATTTCTTCCCAATTCTCAATCCCATACTTATCAAATAGGGGTAAGGACTCCAAAACCAATTCACAAGCAACTTACGACACCTTAGAGCATTTGTAGGATTATTTCAAATAACTACAACCTAAAACTGATCATGAGAAAACATAATCTTACGTCTTTCGAAACAAAATCTAAAAAAAAAAAAAAAAAATTTACAACTCGATACCCTCAATTATTCTTGTTGTTCAACTGGATATTCTAAACTTTCTCCCTCAGAAAAGAAAAGAAAAAACATACGTGTGTATATATATATATATATATATAAACCGTCCTCTCCTCTCCCAAGGAGGGAAGTTTAATTTCCCAGAAAATCCATAAAAACAAGAAATTAATTTCCTAGAAAATCCATAAAAAATAATTTGAAGGTGGAAAACAAAATGAAAAGCCAAGCCAAGTAATTAGTGAAGAGAAGTAATCTTCACTATCCCCTCCTAATGTTTGCCATCACAGTTTTATTTTTCCAAGGCCAAGGCCAAGCTACTTTTTCGGATCGATTTTTTTTTTCGGTCTTTGAAAATGCTAAGCAAATAAATAAATCTCGAATGGATGGAAAGAATCATATCCTCCATAATTTTCTTTCTACTGAAATTTTTTTCTTTCCTCCTCTATTTATTTGGCATCCAAATATAGGAAAAGAATGTCTTTCCTTTCCCAACATCGCCAAACATGATGAACCTGTTTGGACTATTTGGTTCGACGTAGAAAATCCAAAAATTGACATTTTACATATAAATTGCGTACGCATGTCATACGTACACATATTTTTTCTATTCCTTCATTTTGATGCTTTGAAGAAGAAGAAGAAAAAATTGTGTTTGGATGGAGGTTGAAGTGAGTTGAAAAGTGTAACTTGTTATCGTTCTTATAATTTAAAAAGTATTAAGTAGAAAAGATTAGTCCTCCAACTTTACGTTATTTTACAGTAAATTTTGTCTGCAACCAAACACGTAAAGTATGAAATAATCTTTCCAAATCTAAAATTTTGACTTCATGGCTCCTAAATCGGCCAACCAATAAGATATGTAAGCATAGAATTGCAAAACCAACCGAGCCATCAAAATAATCCAACCAAAATGTCTTTTAAGAACAAAAGCCCATTGTTCTAAAGAGGATTTTGCCAACTAATATTCTTTTTAATGAGTTTAATAGTAAACTTGCTAAACATTTCATAAACCATATCACACAAGCCACTTGTAGCCTAACTCCCCATATATTCACCCTAGGTCCCGTTTGGTTCGCGGAATCATGGAGTTGAAAAAGGAAAGTATTACTTTTCTATGTTTGGAAGCCAAAGGAATTGAGGAGGAAGAGAAATTAATTCCTAATTAAAAAGAAATTAAGGAACAAAATTGTTCCCTCCATCCAACCAAGGAATTACTTTTCCACCTTTAAGTATCCACTCTCCCTTCCAATTTCCTTGCCTTTTCAAACACCGGAAAGAAAAATCAATAAAAATTATAATTTCCAAAGGAAAGGAAAGAGTAAGAAATTGATTCCATTTTCTTTCCGTGAACCAAATTAGGCCTAGGGGATGTTTAGATGTGCTCGTAGCTTCTCGAAAGTGTACAAATGCCACTTTCAACATATTGTAATGGACTTGCAATAAAAGTGTAAATGTATCACTTTTCAAAATATATTTGGATATATAATTTTGTCTCCTGCGAGTAAGGAGTTTCAAATCATTTTATTTGGATAATATAATGAAACTCCGAAAGTTGCAAAAGATATCCAAACACCAAAAGTGCTTGTATCAACAGTAGGCTCACCTATCCAAACAGGTCCTTAAGTGGGGCTTCTGTCAAGTCTCAAAAAATCATTTTGACAGATGTTTTGCTATCACATATATAAGATCTAAACCTTAATTAAACAGAGAACTGGAAAGCTTGATCAGCTATCATATGTGGGAATCAATCTGTAGTTTTACAAACATAATTTTCATCAGCATCGGAGTACAAATCACTATTTCCTTGTCATCTTTTTTCTGTCTCTGGATCCAGGCTTACCACCCTTTTTCCAACCTTTTCGTGCTCTATTTTTCTTCAGTGGTTTCTTTTTCACATGTAAAACATTGTTTTTCTCGACTGCAATGCTTTGCTTCGGGCTGGCGAGTGCTGGCATCAGATCATCATCTTCACAACCGAGTTCGCTGGTAGTAACCGTGATGGTTGTGATGCCAGTTTCGTAGGTCTTTGTTTCTAAAGAAACAATGACACATAAAAATATCATCTTCAGCAAAAAAGATGTTCAAAAGAAATGCCATTGGTATGTCCATAAATGTATCACCTATGGTCCAACTCATAAGTTTGTATAAAATATTCTTCTACTAGCACAAGTCACACATACCGGAAACAGATGCTGTGCCAAGTTCATCTTCTTCGCCATCAGGGTTTAAATCATCAGGTTCTGAACCTGGAGCCGATTGATTTTCTATACTCCCACCATACATAGCCAATTCTTTCTCTTGCTTTCTCTACACAACAAATGCAAAGGAGCAATTTCCTTATGTTTGTTGCAGATAAGAAGCAATGATAATGTAACTACATGGATATCCCCAGTAAAATATAACAAAAGAAAATGTAATGTGCGCCAGCAGATTCAGTCCATAAAGTACACTAATCGTCTTATCCAACAAAAAGGATACCCTAATCTGGACCCATGTGTAGGTGAAGTCCAAGGTACAAGTGCAGATCAAAGTTTACTAAACATGGATGAATCCAACTTAAACGTACTTTAACTCCAACAACATAACAACAATAACGATGACTGACAAAAACAAGAAGAAAGGTTTATCTCCATTTTTGGGGTCAGCCTAACATACTACCTCCAGAGGCCTGACCCTAAAGTCAGATATTTTAAACAATCATCTTGAATTAAAGTCAATACGTAGACAGTTGAGTTGGGTGCATACTAATATCCAACCTGTATTCGAGTGCCTGAACTTCATCTGGCAGAACTCCAACAACATAACAACAATAGCGATGACTGACAAAAACAAGAAGAAAGGTTTATCTCCATTTTTGGGGTCAGCCTAACATACTACCTCCAGAGGCCTGACCCTAAAGTCAGACATTTTAAACAATCATCTTGAATTAAAGTCAATACGTAGACAGTTGAGTTGGGTGCATACTAATATCCAACCCGTATTCGAGTGCCTGAACTTCATCTGGCAGAACCCCTTATTTCAAATATATGGATGGTCAAGATCTGACATAAACCTTACATGTTAGTATGTGTGCTTCAATCAGGATGACCTTCTCATTTTCTAAAATATAGACGGATAAGGTACAATCCACAGAACTTATCGATCTTATCTTGATATATATTTGAGAACGACAAAGTTCCGCCCATTAATTTCAGGCAAACTCACTTCTCAACGAGAGTTGGGGTTAGTAAACCCAAACTAAAATCAAACAACTCCCTGCACATGATCCAAAGTCCCATCTATCATAAATTAATAAAAAAAACCAAGTTAGGCAGTTAGTTTATTGTTTATTCTTCAACTAAGCACTTTGTAGTAGTGCACTGCAATTTTGTATATCTTGGGAATGGGCAAATAAGAGTTGGATAAGGGAGAGCGTCAGTTAATGCGAAATAAGGGTTAGCGCTTGCATAATGAAGGAGAAGGTTCAAGTCTCTGAAACAGCCTCTTAAGAATGGTAATAGGGCTGCTTGCATCTTAACCCTCCCCACACCTTGCATTAGTTGGAGACTCGTGGAACTTGGACGCCCCTCTCATGCTAATGCTTTAGAAGAACAACCGTTCGGATCGGTGACCTAGACCCAACTACAAGTTTCCGACATAGACTTGGGGATCGGCTCCAGTTCTCAAAACCCAAAAAGCAAACCAGAGAGTCAACCGCCTCATATCCAATACCCTTGCATACATTGCGGCGTGGCAGTTACTAAAAAAAGAGGAAAAGAAAAGGTAGTAGAATATAATAAATATAGGTTATGATGAAACTTTTTAGAAATTTTACTGAAATATTGACATGGATCCAACCAGAACTTGATGGTGAATGAATCGGGTTACAATCTCTACATGGAGGGAGTCAGTCCCGTCGAAGATGTGTCCCAAGTTTAATAGTGAACGTATCAGTTACCATCTCTATCCCGTTTTGAATGCAAAATCACATAGCTAAGTGTCCGAGGTCCAGAACATGGACCCGAACTATAAAGAAGTTAGATTAGACGTCGATCATCTCTATGGTAATGGTCGAATTGTTAAATTGAAAATTATAATTTTCTTAAATAAGACGATCAATAAATCCCTATAACAGATTTATTCTAGCTTGGAGCTAGAATACCTCGATTCTTCTCCAAAAGAGACAAAGAAGAATATATAATGATCGATTACATTTTTACCAAAATAATGATTATGGTTTGACCAAAATAAGTCATAGAACCATTGAAGAAATGATATTGGATACTCCAAAACCAATTTTGGAGCACTCCAGTATGAACTTGAAGCAGGCTCATCATAAGAAGATTAATTGATGCATATTTGCAGTTCAACCTCTTCCAACATCATCCAAACAACTTCCCTCCTCCAGCATTAGCATGGGTGACACCTGTGAAGGCTAGTTTCAAATCAAATTACAGCCCCATAATACCCCTTGACCCAACAATTTCAACTTAGCATCTTCCATTAAAACAATGTTCTAAACCATCTAGGTCTGCCCGTTCCTGTCTAATCAGGCTAATCTCTTGGCTAAATCTGTCTTGTGCTCATGTTCAAGAATGGTTAATTCAGCCACTGTGAATTGTGTTGTATCATGTGTAGTTTTATGTACTTTTGTTGCTAAAGTCTTTACATTTTATAAACAAGCAAATTACAGAATATAATGTGTAGCGTATACAATAATTGTTAAATAGCCATGGTGCATGTCCACAAAGGTCATCATGTCAGAATGCCCCACTATTGTGTCACTGTTTCATGCCATATAACATAGGAAGCACTCCATCTATAGTCTAAATTTTAATACTAATTATATTCAATCAAATGTAAATGTTTTATATGAATTGATTTTTTTTTCCGTACACTGGCTAGTAAACGTAAACATAAGCATCTCTCCAGAGTGCGAGGAAATAAAATGCAAATTGATGCGATGTAAATGTATGGCAGATTATTCAAATGAACCTTTCATGGATTATCGACTGCATATGTATTATGCCATAAAATCAAGGTAGTCAAAGGCGCACTCGAGGCGCAAAGGGTTCATATCGTCCGAGGTGCAAGGCGCGCGTCTGAGCGAAGTGAGACGCAGAAATAAAAAATATACATTAATAAATAAATTACTAAATTAGTAATGTAAGAATAAAACTATATAACATTAAAACCAACAAAACATGTTACAACATAACAAAGTGAACTAGTGGAGTAGCAGTAGCAATCAACATAACTAACAAAGTTTGTATTCTTCCTACCATGCTTTTAGTAAAATTTAGTTTTTCGTAGCCAACTTTGACAACCATGGAAAGAGCTACCTCCCTCACTTGTATGAGGTAAGGTCTCTCTCCATGCCTCAAGTTTTTTATAAATAAAAAAATAAGGCGCGCCTTTTCTTGGTTGCACATTGCTGATAGGCGCGCTTTGGGTGCGTCCGGAGAAAGGTGCCTCGCCTAGTGAGGTGTGAGGCACAGCTGTTGCGTCTTTTTGTGAGACGCGTCTTTGACTACCATGCATGAAATGGGTCACTGTGACCTAGACTGACCACGGATGCTGACTGAAGTATACACAATGACGTGGGACCTTCATTACACAACACTATCAAAAAAGAGAAGTTACTGAATAAGATAAGTTCTAACTTTAGCATAAGAAAAACAAATGAGAGCAACAGCAACATCGAGGAAGGTTTTAACCTAATCTTTAGAGCCCGACTTTAGCTACACTAGCAGATAAAATAAAGGAACATTTCTAGACCGTTTGAATCTATTATTTGATCATCAAGCAGATTTTACATTTTAAGATCACATCTTACAAGAATTACCTTTTTACGGGCCTCAATGCGCTTTAGTCTCACTTTCTCTTCTATTTGTTTCTGGGCTTCTTTTCTCCTCTTCTTCTTCCGCTTGTGAAAACCAGTTACATAGTCCCTAGCAAGTTCAAATTTAGTCAGTCTGGGGGAAAACAACTAATAATTACAAAGCTCCTAAATCTATGTACAAATTTAGTACATAGATTAGTACTCCAAATTTTGTACGCACTCAAGGCATGGTTTGAAATCTAGGATGAAAACCCAAGATCCCCGGCCAAGATAATATCTCTGTAAACCTCTGTGACCGAGGTACAATGGATCTTGATCTGGGAGATCTCAGTCATGATCACACTGACAGTAATGAAATCTCAACCATCAGCCCCAAGTTTTTCGGTTTCGACACACATTACACAGAAGGAATAATGAATATAGAAAATTGACATTCCTATCCAAGATCTTAACAAATGTTATTACATCTTAATAATATTATGTTCAAAACTATATATTGTGGGGGCACTTTGTCTAAAGCGAACAATCCAACCACTTCGAATATTATTACATTCAAAACCAACGGGAAACAACCAAGGTTCAAAAACTCGGTATCGGTATCAGACAGTAGTATGAGTATCCGTATCGGCAGTATCGGATTGAAGTATCGGATTTTTTGGTATCGGCTATATCGGCAATATTTAAATAATTATTAATAAATAAGTAAAAAAAATAGACAAAATAATTTTTGGTATCGGCTGTATCGACAATATCGGTTGTATCGGCAATATTTTTTGGTATCGGCTGTATCGGCAAACCTCTCTGTCTCGGTCCGTATCGGGTCCGTATCGGCCGATACAGACCGATACCAAAAAAATTCGTCACGAATCGGCCGATACCGATTATTTTGGGTTGTATCGGATCGGCAGTGGCCAAACCCGATCCGATACGGCCGATACGTATCGGTATCGGCCGATATTTTAAACCTTGGAAACAACAAATAACACATAAGATAATACATGAATGTATCAAATATTTTTCTAGTTCTTGAAACAAATTCTTATTATGTTTTGGCTTTCTCTAACCAAGAGCTCCGGAACTCCAATATGAAATCACCAAAACAGCTGATATTGATGCCCATAGGAAGGTTTTGAAACAGATTTAGATACCGATAGTGTGAGCCTTGGTTAAAGTGTCATTAGCATTACATTTGCTAACAGGAAGTTAATGTTATTTACAAGAAATAAACATCAATGTATCTAAGAATAGCCAAATCGTGTAAAACTATAATGATAGAACTATTTTGGGATTCAACATTATATCAAGACTATACAAATAGCAATACTAATTGTATCGAAACGTTCAAAACAATTATGGTCCGTTTGGATAGGTTTTCTGAAATTTTGTTCTGGAAATAATTTTCTAAAAGTAAGTTATAAAGTTGTTTTATGAGTATAGAAATTCTAACTTTGCGTTTGGCAATGTTCTAAATTTCGCTAGACGAATTCGGTGCGCCGGAGGACCGTCTAGCGCCTATGTCGCCTAGGCGCCGAGTTAATTTTTTTTGTTTTCAACATGTATGGTTACAAATATATTGTATGTAAAATATTGACACAAAACTTTAAGTGTTCTTGTGGCTAGCATGATGTATTTAAGTCATGTAGTCATGTTCCGTTGGGGTGGTAACTTGTTCAAATCCCACCCTAGTTTTTTTTCAGTTTTTCTTTCTTTTTTATAAGAGAGGGGAGGAGAGAGAGAGAGAGAGAGAGAGAGAGAGAGAGAGTCCTCTCCTCTCCTCTCTCTTCTCCTCTTCATCTCTCGTACCAGCAGCAGCAGGAGGCGTCCACCTCCTATGTTACCTGGACTCGCATACGGGTGTCAGGTACATGTACATATCCAAGAGTCAGTTCCTTCAAACTCATAATTGAATGACACGGACTCGGCTAAAAAGGATCCAAATTTTGGATACGGGTATGAGAATATGACTATTAAAATAAATATATTTGAACATGTTTTCATAAAAAGGCACATCATGTAATTAAATTTATATGGCTTCATAAAAGATATCTAATTAAATTTGCACGGTTTCATAAAAAGACAATCTCTAGTTAAATTTGTATGATTTCATAAAAAGACACAGTTTTAATTAAATTTGCAAGGTTTCATATATTTAAGCTTATAATTAAATTTGTATGGTTTCATAAAAAAAATATCTTGTAATTAAATTTGTAAGGTTTCATAACTTTACTACCAGTCTACCATATTAAAACAAACTATTTACTTTACTACCACATTAAAATAAACTATCTACTTCACTACCGGTCTTCCGATTGTCACCATGAAGGATCCAACTGTCACCATAAAGGATCAGATATAGATTTCATACCCATACCCATGTCCTATCGGGTGGACACGGGTACTTCTCCTAAAGTGGAAAGTCCGGATAACATAGTCCACCTCCAGGTAAACTTTTCATTTTATTTAAAAATTTTCAAATCTATTTTTTTCTCAAATATGGAATTTGAAATCTAAAAATCAAATCCAAAAAAAAAAATTGATTTTTTTTAAATTCAAATCCGCCTAGGGCTGTCTAAGCCGCAATTTAGAACATTGACGTTTGGTTACTTTCATCTCAAAAATAATTTTAGAAAATCAAAGTTAAAAATGATGTTTGGTAAAACTTTTTCAGAAAATAACTTTTGTATACAATTTTATAAAATAATTGTAATTGTGTGAAAAAACTGCAAAATAAATTTAAAAAAAGTTTGGATTTTCCCGTTCATGTCAAGGACCTCGAGCCGGGGAAGGCCGGCGACGTCGGGCATCCTCCCAGAGATCTTGTTCCCTGACAGCAAGAGGTCCGTGAGAGATTCAGATCTGCCGATTGACTCCGGGAGCGGGCCCGAAAGCATGTTCCTCTGCAGGCTCAGGACAGCGAGATCGGGAAGCCGGTCGAGCTAGTCCGGTACCGTCGCATTGAAGTAGTTTACTGAGAACTCGTCGGAGAGAGTCCAGCTGGGGACCGGACGGCCGTCGAAGGAGGCAGCGACGACGGGCCTGGCGGTCCTGTCGCCGACGATCTTGAGCTCTGCGACGGAGTTGTCGTCGCAGGCGAGGGACACGTAAGGGGCGGAGGGGAAGAAGCAGAGGTTCTGGCCGATGACGTTTCGTAGAGGAGACACGCGGCTCGAAGGACCAATGCTCGTCGCTCGCGTCGGTCTTGGAGATCTCGACGGCGAAGCTCTAGCCAAAACGAAGAAGAAACCGTGTTGAAGAAGAAGAAGTGGTGAAGGAGGAGAGAGACCCCCCTCCCTTCAGCTCGGGTCCCAAGAGAACTTTTCCTTTGGGTTTCCAAAAAAATCCCCAAAACTAGTTTTTATCTACGCGTGGAAAGCAGAGTTATAATGTTGCTTTCAAAGAAAATTTTTTCTAAAAGATTTTTTTGGATGGTTGCAGCAAAACACATATTTTGTCTGACTTGATGTTTAAAAGCAAAAAACTACTTTATAAAATGTAACCAAACACACCCTTAACCTTCTATTATACAGTGTATTGTTGTTTTGTGTGATTTAGTGAAATAAATAGTAAATTAAAAAAATTAAGATGGGCGCTATCTCGTACCAACGAGTGTGAAGTCTTATGTTCTGATATTCTAATTCACAAGTTCACTAGCCTTATTAATGAGAAATTAACAAATTCGATAAACGATGCAACCTTTGCTTACAAGGATTTGACTTTGTTAATAAAGATAATATCATTTGTTTCATAATTTTCAATAATGCTTCAAATTATTGAAATTTTATGTCTTGGCAATTTATTGCAGTAATAATTACTTCCATTATGAATTCTAATTCTAGACAAGTTCTGATGCTAAGTGGTGATAACTTTTCACTGGAAAGGCCATATATTCTCTTTACCTTAAGGTGCATGGTATTAGAGACTTGGCAAAATGGAATCAAGTTCTAGGGTTGAGAAAAAATATATACGAGAATTGGCAAAAATCAAATCACCCAAGTTTTATGCACATAAAGTCTCGTATCAATAAGAACGTAAGGGGAATAATCCCTAATTATGATAATGTGAAAGATTTCATCAAGGCAATTAAGGATCAATTTTTGAAGTGTGATAAGGCATTACAAAGTATCCTAATAAGAAAGATAAATGAAAATTTTAGTAGGATGCATACTTGAGTCTTTTTCAAGTGACTTTAGGTCTTTTCAAATTTCCTAACATAAAAAATGACCTAATAATGATCATACAATCATGTGTGTCCAGCATGAAAATAGAGTCAACAACGAACGTAATCTCATTTCATATGTACATTATGAATTTAAATACACGAAAGAAGTGCGACTCAACTTACATCACTTATTAGAAACCACCTTTTCCCTATCAAGTAGTGGTTGCATGTTCTACTAATCAAGGGATATTACCCATTAAGTTTATTAATAACATAAATTTCGTATACTTGATTTAATTGTGGCATACGGGTCACCTTAATGGAAAAATAATAATTATTCGTTTGAAGCCTATAGGTAATAAAATATGAGTGTAGTATAAACATGTTTGCCAACCACTAACATTTTATGGTTGACTCAAATCTTAAATAGATATTTTGAATCCAAGAATCATGGTGGTCGTGCTCTTTAAGTGAACAATGCCTTTCATGTTTTATGGTGTATGATCCTATCTAAGTAAGATCTAGTGTCGAATCGAACTTTACGAACGACTTTTAAAAAACAAATCACAGGTATGTACAACAAACAACAACGCTTTTATACCAATTTCTTGTTGGGTCAACTATTGAGGGTCATGTCCAATGTAAAATTAACAACCACCATATACTTAGTCCTTACCTACAGGTTCAATGGAGGTTCTTTTTTGGTCTAGCCCTACTAGGTCTAGGAAGTCTTCTTGATGTTCTCCTAGCCAGTTCATCTATTGTTCTATGTTGCACGTGTCCATACCACCCGAATGATTTTCTTCTAATATTATAATCGATCGACTGCAGTCATTTCTTACCAATCTTTCAATTTACTGTCACTCGTCCATCTTAGCATTCTCATCTCAGCTACGACTCAATTTTCGGAGTAAACCCATCAACAAATGTTGTCGATCAACAGACTACAATTTTAAGCATAAAAAAGAAGTAATTAATCACATACGATCCACATGTTCTTTGAACCCCCTTGGCCGAGAGGTCTTACGTCAATACGATTTCTCAATCAATTTTGCGAGCACGTCAACGCGAAGATGGGCATTTGATGATACGAATATGATAACAAAATTACATGAGAATTTCGAAGAAGGATTTTGATTGATTGAATGATTGATTACTTGAGATCCTTCTCGTTGAAGCTGACGGAGAGAGCTTTGTTCTTGAGGGACCTCTTCTTGATGTGCCGAGAGACCATCGTCGGCGCTATCTGGCCCACCACTACGTCATCACCTTCCATTTCCTCATCTTCTTCTTCCTCTTCTTCTAGTTTCCTCCTCATCGTCGACTTCCCACTACTCCTCCGCCGTCGCCGTCGCCGCCGCCGCCGCCGCTCTTGTGAATTTGAAGTCCGATTAGACTACGGGAGCAGGCCACTAGGGTTGATAATGCTCATATAGTGTATTTAACAGATAACCCGTTAATCCGGCCCAGTTCCTAAAAGTTTGGAGTTGGATATTAAAAAAAAAAAAAAATTTCTCTTGACAAGATTCTTGATATATTTACTGCAAATATGGCTCGGGCTGTTCCAAAAATTTTTTTTTTCTAAATATTTTACTTAAAATTTTACTTAAGGCTAGTCCAAAAATATATTTAGGGCTGTCAAAAATTTGACAGTCCTTTCAATAGTTTTGATTGTCAAAATTTTAATAGTCCTAAATAATGTATGCAATTCAATGGACTATAAAAAATTTGACAATCCAACATATTTAAAGGACTGTTAAAATTTTGACAGTCCTAAAAAAAAATTTTAGCTAGTCCCAAGTAAACTTTTAAATGGAAAATTTAGAAAAAAAAAATTTAGACCAGTCTGAGCGTATTTTGTAGTGCCTTTATCATCAGCCATTGATAAAGGCACTAAAAAAATGACTCGGGACTAGTCCAGTATTGGTGCTAATCCAGTTTGAATTTTTTTTTACTCAAGCTAGTCCAAAGTTTATTAGGGTTGCCCACCCTCTTCACCTCCCTCCTCCTGCTTCTCCACCACCCCCCCCCCTCCGGCCTATCCTCCTCCCTCCTCTCGCGATTTTTTACCTCTCCGCGTCGTTGACCTCGTCATTGACCACGTCGCCGCTGCCGAGCCGCACCTCAAGCAACTTCCAGTCGGCTTCGTCGCGAAGACGATGATGAAGAAGAAGAAGCAACGTGCGGGAGGATGCGTGCGGCGGAGGCATGCGCTCGTGGGGGATTGCGGCTATGCCTCGTGCCGACGACGGCAGCGGTAACAGTAGCAGAAGCGGCAGCAATAACAGCAGCAGCAGAGGTGAGTGCGTGCGCCTACGCCTCGCCGCCGCTCCCGCCCGCCCGTCTCCGCCTCCTCCTCCCAGTCCTCCGCCGGCCCTCCGCCTCCTCCTCCCGATCCTCCGCCTAGCCCGCCACCCCCCCCCCCCATTCCGGCCTCCACGCAGCCCCGCCCTCGTGTCACCTCGCGTAACCCTTCCCTCCGGACTGTCAAAATTTTGACAGTCCTACCAATTGGAAAGACTGTCAAAATTTTGACAGTCCTAAAAAAATATGTGACAGTCCTAAAAAATTAACATATTTTTTAAGAGTGTCATAATTTTAAGAGTCCTTTCAAAATTGGAAGGACTCTCAAAATTTTGACAGTCCTTCCAATTGGTAAGACTGTCAAAATTTTGACAGTCCTGATTATAAAAAAAATCAATTGGAAGTAGACAGTCCGATGAATAATTTTTAGAAGTGGCAAACTTTTAATTATCAATGGTGAAAATTTGGACTGTTCGGAGTCTTTTTTGTAGTGCCTTTATCAAGAGCAAAAAAGAAGAAGATAGACAATATAATAAAGTTTGGGTAAATACAAACAAAATTATAAAATATTCTCGAATATATATATATATATATATATATATATATATATATATATATATATATATATATATATATAGAGAGAGAGAGAGAGAGAGAGAGAGAGAGGGGGAGAAATGTTCAATATTCATCCGGATGGTTTCATAATATGGAACCACCATATATTTTATGAATTGGATTTGGATCTCCTTACATGGCAGTTGACATATTTGTTAATGTGGCAGCTGATATATCAAATTTAAATATTTAAATTAACATTAACATTAATATTAACATTAACATTAACCTTAACATTAGTATTAACAAATTTGGGTAATTATTTTTTTCTTTTAAATTTGTCATATCAGCTGCCATGTTAAGTGGCACATAATATTATTTAACATGCGATCTTTTATTACATTTTAATCTCAAGCATTAAATATCAACCTAACCTATATAACATATAATAGTTCCATAATATAAAACTAAACTATCTGAATAGTTTTATAGCATCACCCTTATCCCTCTCCCACTCTCTCTTTTTGGGGGGGGGGGGTATGCTATAAAACTATTCGAATATATATATATATATATATATATATATATATATATATATATATTACCCACGAGGTTGCAGGTTCGAGCCTCATGGACGTCATTTAATTCCCTTTGGAAAATTAAGTGGTGAGTTGGTGATGGGTGCAACGCAAGTACGGTTCAAGTGCAGTGTAAGTGCAGGTACGAACCTACAGCCGAGATGTGATGGGTTTAGTCCACATGTGCATGACTCGTGTAGAAAAATGAGCACTATGGCTCATATTTCGTTTACTAAAAAAAATGATGCTTAGTAGTAAGATCTCTCCAAAATTTAAATTATGGCTCGGTGATTGATTTCAAGCTTTCAAATCAACTACCGAACTCGAGTGGCTCTTGTGGTTACCGAGAAGAAGTATAAGATCCTGTCTGTGTGGCAGAAGATCAATGGATCGAGTCATGGAAGAATATTATTTCTTTCATTTATAAATGTTGAAAGTTGAAGACGAATTCAAAGACATGCAATATAATGTGAATTTTTTTTTTAATGTTACGTGGTATCCCAAGCGTTGTGTCCCGAAAAAGAAAAAAGAAAAAAAAGAAGGCGCTTTCAAATCAACTCAAATGTAGCCGACGTCGTTGTTCATCACCGAGCGAGTACAAGACATCCAGATGGGCCAAAACCCTAAATATCCAAAACCTTAAAAAAAAAATTAGGGTTTAGGTTTGTTCGCCCGAAATAGGTCCACCCAAACATAAATAATCAGGGGATTAAAGACGATCTGCCAATCCAACCCATTAAAGTTAGGGCGAGCTAAGTTCTTCCTCTCTTTGGCTCATTTCATCGAACACGTTCCTAGCAACCCCTGAGTACTGCGCCCCGCCGAGCAGAAACCAATGGCAGGCGACCACGAGCCCAGCTCCAACAAGAACAGCAACGCCGCCAACAACAACAAGGGAAAGAAGAGGAAGTTCCTTCCCCACGGAGTACTCAGTCTCCTTTTTTTTTTTTCAACTCCCCATTCATCGATTCTATGGACCGATGATAATTTTGTGTTGTGTTTGTTTTTTGGGTACTCTCTTCAGAAGCCGGTGAGGAAAGGGCTGTATCCGCTGAAGCCGGGGGTGCAGGGGTTCTTCATCACCTGCGATGGAGGGAGGGAGCGCCAGGCCAGCAACGAAGCCCTCGGCTTGCTCGACACCGTCAGTATCTGTTTCTTTTCACATACAAAAATATTCTTTTTTCTTGATCCGACTATAAAGCTTGTTACTTTATGAGTTTTGGGTGATGGGTTTCAAGCAACAATCTCTATATCATTATTTCTAAACCGAAATTCGAATAATTTGAAGCAAACTTTATATAGTTTTTTTTTTGTTAATCTGGGGTAGAGTTTGTAAATTTATGCGTTTTGGGTGATGGGTTTTCAAGCAACATTCTTTTATCATATTTTTTAATCAGAATTCATATTAAGCATTATTTTGTTCGAATACTTTGTTCGATTATATAATTTTTTGGTTCTTAATGTGCTTTTATGATCGGGTGTAGTCAAATTTTCTGATTCTGAAATCGACGAAAATTGTTTGTAGTCAAACCAAAATCTTGATTCACGGATTTGTGACTCGCCGGAATCCAACCAAAATATTTCGAAATTGGGTGCAGTGAAACATGACGATTTTCAAATCAAGCAAAATTGGGTGTAATGAGAAATCGAGTGGATTTGACTTGAGCCTGATTTGGAGGCTTATATAAATATATTTTGACCAACAAAAATAAAGCAAAACTTGCCTCATTTCGGAATTCACTCTTTGCTCGAGCTGATTTGATTGGCTTGGGAGACTAGATGAAAGGTATTTGGCGTTCCATGCCCTATTGTTCTGCCAAAATTTGTAAGACAATTACTATGGTCTTCTCAGCAAGTTTTTACTTGTATTCTTAAGGTGTCTGTAACTTTTACATTATTCTCTCAATGTGTATTTTCATGTATATTTATATCACCTTCCTCTAATTGCTGCAGTTGGATCATTGATATTTTCTCTCCAGTCTCCTTTTTTGCCTCATGTGATGGAATTCTCAACTTAGCATGTTCTGAAAATGTTGTTTGTTAATGTTGTCTTTACTTAACTATTGGGTTTCATATGGAGAAAATAATTTAGTAAGAGTGTTCAATATAATTAGTGTGTTTATTACTGAATTGCCTGAGGACCAAAGTCTAAGATCAAAGATTGCCTATCCATAAATATCGTGTTCAGTTTCTCACCTTTTTGATGATAATTAGCATATGATCAAACTTAAAACATTTCATGGATGATATATATGGTTCCAAAGGTTGGAACAACAGTACCAAATTCTTGGAAAAAAGTGGAGAGAAAAAGAGTTGCGTTTGAAATCTTAAGGAAGAACAAAACTGCTACCTCCTGCTATTGATGCAAACTGGTTAAAGTCAGAACATCTCAATAGAAAATAAGATATATCCTTTCAAGTGAACCCACAATTATTCTGAACTCCTACTAAATATTAGCTGCTCCGATGTCCTTAGTGGTAAAATTGATAATTGGACATATTTTATGATGCAATAAATTGGACATTTTTATGATGCAATAAATTGATAACATGGTTATTATGAAACTACTAGGATAGACATGGTTGTAGGACTTGTTGTTTCTGTTGCTATATTATGTGGAATTAGGGAACTAATAGATGACATGGTTGTTGCACTTATTTGTTATGTTCTTATATTTTATGGAACTAGAGAACTAGTAGGATGACATTGTTGTTGGACTTTTACTTTGTTTGATGTTCTTATTTAGAAAATCAGAATTTGATAATTCAAACATGATTCAAATCAGTCATCCAAATTTGAGTTTGAAAATCATGTCGAAATCAGGAGTGAAATCAGGCAAAGCAGGTTGAAATCAAGACAAATGAAATCATACCAAAATCAGGTTTTTAAACAATCACACAAATCAACCTCAAATCATGCTACAACTACACACTGTTAGTAACTTCAAACATCTTGATATGATATGATATGATACCATATTGATGGTTCCCCCCTCTTAATCTCGATATAAAGTTTGTTACTTTATGGGGTTTTGGGTTGAGTTTCAAGGGAACTTTGAGTGACATAGGATTTTTCTTAAAATGTATTCTTTAAAAATGTGATTTTGAAAATATTACAGGAAGGTACTATAGGAAACTTGTTTTGAAACATGATTTGCATAAATAAATCACATTCTAAGAATGTGATTTCATTAAATTGATCACCTTTTCAAAACACTACTTCACTTTCTTTTGCATGAAGTTGCTTTCAGAACACATATTTCTCTAGTCGAGACCACGTTCTTTAAACTGTCATGTTTTGGTAATATATATTAAAACAACCGTTTAAAGACCTTTTTTTTTCCTAAATAAATAAAAAAACATATTTTGATAAAATAAAAAAAAGTGTTTCATGCACTTTATACCATTGGTTTTTAATCAAACTTATATAACATACATATTATACTGCTCAAATAGTTTGTTAGATTCATTTTACGGTTTTTGGACTCTTAGTGTGTTTTAGTAACTCCAAACATCTTGATATGATGATTATTGCCATATTAGTGTTTTTCCCCATTTGCTTTGAGTTCCAATAGTTCATTGCAATTTTTATGTTTTTTTTGCTTTAGTGGACTCAGTAACAGTTTTACAATAGGAGTTCATAGCCTGTAGGATCTTGCTTTGAGCGCCATAGGAGTTCTCCCATTTCCCTGAAACATGGTTGCATGTTCTGTTATAGAATCCACATAAGATAACAAGTTTGAATCTGTTGGCAACTTGTGACGAATTAAGTACCATCTTGCGTGTTGTTCTTATAACAATTATGATATTAATGCAGTTCCCTAAAGCAAATTGTTCATCTTATCTTTTTGTTTAGAATATAACTCTTTATAGTCTAGGGGAAATTGGAGGGTTCTCCTTGGTTGCATGAGCTTAAACTGGATATCCGAAAGGTAGGACTACCTACCTGCCAAACTAGTCACCTAGGTTTTATGGCATGACCGTTTCATGCTCATAGACAAAGCTACCTTAGCTAGGAATTTGGCACCGTCATTGAGGGTTGACGTAAGGTCGTCATCTGGTCATTGAAACTTTGTAAAATCCTTTATGGAGCTCTATTGTGCTCCATAGCTGCCCAATTTTGATGAAGGCTTGGATGGTCATGATGATCTTAACGACTATGTTGTCTTCTGTGTTTCAACTTTCAAGTTCCCAACTATTGTACCCGAGGAAGCATAGACACTCCAAGAAAAAAACGTCATGCACCAAACTACATTAGGACACACCAAAACCAATGCCGGCCCGTATTGCTGAATTGTAGTAGGTACTACGAGAAAGGAATAGAAATTGTACAGTTGATTCTAAGCCAGTTTTCTGAACCATTGTTGTGATCATTTTTACAGAGATGTCGTTTGGCATGGGAACTGATCTGTGTTTGACTCATGCAGCAGTTGATTATCTTAAGTCATCATGACAGGTTACCAATTAATTTATCTGGCAGTAAATAACAATGCTTAATGTTTGTAGATTCAAGGCATATGCATCACATATAATATAGTCGATTTTTTTTCCAAGACTTCATTGATTAAGTTGACTTTTCCCTAATAGTTTGTTTTTCAAATCTTTTAGATATTACATGCAAAATATTTTATGTTATATTCAAAATTGATTTGGCTTTGGAAAGAACTCTACTTGCTGCTGGGGCCTGATCCTGTTATGTAGAATAATTTGCTCTTTCTTCTGTTAACCTTGATTCATTTATTTGAGTGTGCATTCATTTTGTGTCATCCTTGCATCCGGTTGAGAAGCTACGGAATAGGTGATTATGTTAGTTCAAAAGATTTCACAGCCATGTGCAAATTTTACAACTTCACAATATTGGAGAACATAAAAGATTAATATACAATAATCTACCATGTGGACGGACACCAATGTAGATATGCTTCTACAGTTTTATAAATTGGAGCACCTGTTACTTATACGTACTGAAAGTTAATAGCCACACCTTTAATTACTGGATTCAAATTTGTTCTGGAAGTCATTCATATTGATGACAGTGTATGTATGATGACTTATGTTATTAATGTATTTGGCTATTTACTATGTACTTTGTACTTATTCATATAGCATGATTATTTTATCCTCTCTCGAGGATGCTTCACTATGCATGTTTAGTTTGCCCTGGCCTTTAATAAAGCTAGTTACCGGATTGAGAACCATATGAGATTAATGTTGAAAGTCATTCACGCCATCCATGCTTTTGATGCTAAAGGTTACATAAATCAGACTTCATAGTCTGTGGTTAGTGATGCTTCAAAAGATGGTAAAGAGACTGAAGAGGTGGTAAAAGAGGACGGTTTGATTGATGAGGAACTTCTGAATCCAAATAGATAAGTGGAAGTCAAGAACTTTAATCTTAGTTATCAACCCTTATCTCAAGGTTTTATTTTTGTTGCTGATCAACCCAGGGTTACCATAACTTAACTGCCGGCGATTTGTGTTCCACAAATTTCGTTTCAAATCTTGGAAATTTTCCATTCCAGAAGATTAAATGCAGCTTTCTAAAATTATAAACCCCATCAGGTCAAAATTAATCATAGTCGTACATGTCAAATTGTTTTTGACTTGAAAGGGACATGATTCAACATCATTAATGGAAGAAAACTACATACTATACCTCATTGTAGCAATTGAAGCCTAACCCAGTATAAATCAAGGAAAATAACTCCAACTCGCTCATTCTATTCCATCTTAGCTTCGGTTCCAATTTGGGTGCACCTGTCCAAACTTTCGCTTTCGCTGGCTCTATGGACTGATCCAGTGTTGAGTAAACTTGCGAGTTACTTGGGTGTGCCGATTCGATTTGATATACCTACAGCAAATCAGTCCTGACTTGCGTATGCAAATATTCTTGTGGAGATTACTATTGCTCGACCATTGCCGCATGAAATTTCATTATTCTTTCCATCTGGGAGACAACTTCTGATTCTAGTAATATATGGTCTGTGTGTCTTGCCGCTGCTTTGGGCATGAGGAGGTTCATTGCCCAGATGAGGGAATCGGAGAAGTCTTCACTGATGTACTTCGTGAGTGGTCGATGGCACTGAAGGAGAGGATTGTATGCCTAGACTATTCGCCTATGGATAGAGAAGCCTTTGTTACTCCTCTGCACGTATGTGCAAACTCTTCGCCTAATGTAGGCGAATTATCTGTCGAAGGTAACAATGCTTCTCTACAAGAGCCTCGTCCCCCCGCTTCAGGAGCGACCACTTCCTCGTCAAGCTTAGGAGTGACTATCCTGATGAGGGATGGAGACAGGTTTTGCCCTACGGCAGACTAGCCTAGTCGAAGTTCAAGAGGCGGCTGTAGAGGCCAAAGGAGAGGTGGCCTTACCACCTCAGGAGCTTCCTTCAATGGCTGTATTGCATCCTTTAGCAAAAAGTGTGTACCAAGTCGAGAGTTCTACTGACATTAATGATGGCGAGGGATCTGATTTCAACTTGTCGGAAGAAGAGTACGCAATCAGAGCTAACGATCTGACGAAGATTAATGAGCAATGGTTGCGGCTAATGCAGGAGCAGAAGGACCCTGTTATAAGGGAACGACCTCGGCTTAAGACTGCTGGAGCTAAGACGTGTTTCAGTACTCGTAATAAATAATGGGTTTTTGAGCTAGTTAGTTCTCGGTATTGTGGGTTAACTAGTGCTTGTATGGAGGGATTTGATAGTATGTAATCTGTGCTTTGTAGGGTGTAAGACTTATTCGTACTTCCCATTTTGGATATTTATACAATTACCTTTTCCCAAAAAAAAAACCCATTATATTTATACTAATAAGTTATAAAAGTATTCTGTTTATAATACTTGATACTTTCCCACTACCCATCACTTTAGAGGAGCATCATATTTGCTTTTCTGTTTCTGTTTTTTGGGTTAAATCTGTTTGAGAAATATAGATAGGAAATTACCTAACTCTCGTTCCAATGGCGTGCAGTTTTATGAAGAGCTTGTTTTTGGGAAAGATTCCATAAAGTGCAAGACTGTTCCCAGTAAACCTTTAAATAAAATAACTAAATTTGAGGATTCTGATTCTTCGGGCGATGAAGATGATTCTCCTCAAAATGAGGAAGTGAAAGAGAAAGCAGATGCTGCTGAGCATCCAGGAAAAAGTGAGGATGCTCCAGAAAAAAACGTGGACACGCCAGAAAAAAGTGATGACATTCCAGAAAAGAGTGAAGACATTCCAGAAAAAAGTGAGGACACTTCAACAAAGAAGCAACGTCTAGAAGCAGATGCACCAAAATCTGATACTTCCTACTCTGACAAGTCAAAAGATAAGTCCATCGATGACCTAATTGAAGATGAACTTAAAGAGATGGGCGATAGGAACAAGGTAGGTTGTCTTATTTAAAATGTGTTTCTTTATCTGTGAAAGTATGAGAAGTTTCCTATTTCAATTTTGAATAAGACAGCTTGTTGCATATGGTTATGATGATTAAGCAAACGTGCTAAAATGATGATTTATTTTTTGTGTTTCCCTTCAATCATATGTGCAGTTTTGACTACCTTATGTATAACTTATATATGGTGTGTTGTCCTGTTTGTGGATGTTGTAGCTGAGAAAACATAGGGTGGTATAAATTTGTACTTCTTTACATACTAAGGTCATTTTCTTTTACTTGTTATCTTTTTATAGCTAGGTCAAGTTCCATCTCACTTCGGTCTTTATAGTTTCTAACTTGGATGCTTAAGCTCTACCTCTCATGTATCTGAGATCCTTTGCTGTATATATAAGGTGAGGACCTTTAAGGCCCTTTGAAGGGAGAAAGAAGTCATAGATTGTCTAACATCCCTTCTGGAAGAATTGGAAATCTTTGTAATTCCCTTATTAGCATGGACATAACGAGGAAAGTGATGAACAATATCTAGTTACTGGTCTTTAGTAATATATACAGTTTCTTTCTATTTTGTCTGAACTAGATATCTAAAGAAGAACCACTAAAGTTCGGTGCAATAATAAAGATGGGTTCCCCGGGCCATGTTACTATACTATGTTCTGATGTTTGATAATTATCTCACTTAACTTCTCATGTTGATCATTTAGCTGTACTTTGTTAGTTGAAGAGGATGAAACTCTACGCCCTTTAAAATATAAAGTAAAGGATTGAGAATACATTAAAGAACCTTGTCTTAACCTCTTCTATGAGATATCATCTTCAGTATTTTTCATGTTTCTAGATCAAGAAAGTAGAGAATACGAGTAACTGCTTAATGTTCTGTCCAAGTTGCTAAAATAGTTGCTCTAAATTTAGATTTATGTAGTAGACCCTTCTGCAAATTATTTAAAATTTTCCCTCATGATTAGGTTAAAAAGTTGCACGGTATGAAGACGTTTTTTTTTTAATGTGTCCCTTAATCTTCTGTTTTTAGAGTTAGGTACCCAAAATCTTATAATCGTGGAAAAATCCCTCAAATCCCACACAATGTGATTATGTGAGTTAAGAATCCCTCCATCTCCATCAGCCATAAATTAATCCAATCATTGGGTTAACGGCATAAAACTAATGTTTTTAGTCTTTTGACCTTCCTCTTCCCTCTCATTGTCCTTTACCATGAACTTGAGAACAACCTGTGAACCTCTGTTGTCTACCATGAGTTTTAGAGTAACCGAAGAACCCAAGAAGAAAACATAGATTACCCATGAAACCATTAATTGCCTACCATGAGCTCGATCAGAAGAAACCATGAACACATTGCCTATTATAAGCTCAATAAGAACCCTTAAACCACATCTCCTATCATGAGCTCAAGAGTAACCAATCCTTCAGGATGAGGGAGGTGGAAGACAAGGGCAGAATGGTCAAAGAAATAATTATGTTAAATTTATCGGAGTAATCCCTTGTTATATTAAAATTTAACTAGGGGACTTAATTCACATTGTTTGGAATTTGGGGGGAATTCTCCACAATTACCAAGATTTTGGCTACCTAATTCTGAATATGGAAGAATTAGGGGACTTCAATCAAATAACCCTTTGAAGAAATATTAGTTATCAAGTTTGAGCTACTGAAATGCACACAAGTACAACCAACATATCATCAAGTTGATTATGTGCATTGTGCAGTACAATGATTACCCTGATGAAGTTAGGAAATGTGTGAAGTGGCTTACTGCAGATCGTCATACCGGAAATAACTTCTTCTACTAATTATAAACCTATCTCCAAGGTTTGTTTCAATATAATGTCTTCTGGCAATTCAACATCATATGGTTAGTCCTGAGATTGAGATCTACTAGGGATATGTACCTTTGATCCTACCTTTTCAATTTCTTGAAGAACATTGAAACATGGTTCTGCTGATCATGAAAGATACCTATCTTTTTTGCTAGTCAAATTCCTATTAGTTCCTAATTCCTATACGTTTCTTTCACACATTCAAATGCACTCTAGTTTATCGCATCTTATTACTTTTTCTGTCTAACTGCAATGAGCATCAACCTTGGGATAAAACTGTCACTATATATTTTTATTTATGCTCCTAAACATTTGCTTGTGAATTCTCGCTACTTGTTATTGCATATTATATAATTTTATGACCATCACTACTAAAGCCTTTATCCCAAAATTTTGGTGTCGGTTATTTGAATCCAATTTCTTCCATTCAGCTCTGTTAAGGGCCATGCACACTGTAACATTAGCAAAAACATACCCTCTGTTACAGACTCAATCCAAGCTCATTTAGGTCTACCCCTAGTTCTAGCAGCTCCTTTGATATGACTAACATCTTACCACTCCTAGCTGGTGAATCTACAGGTCTACCCTGCACATGTCCAAACTACCATATCCTTTGTTATTGTTGTATGTTACTGCTGCACCGAGCAAAAACCATGGAACAATTATTAGTAACTATCATATTAACTCTTATTTGTTAATACTTTATTATTTTGTCAGCTGCTATGGTTACTTTTCATGACCATATGTAATACTTCCAGATACGAGCTTGCCAGTTTATGCTGATGGTAGTCCTATTAAGAATTTTAGTCTGTCATTGTAAATTTAAAGACCTATTCAAGAACTTTATATATGAGCACATTCTTCACATATGTTCATTCAGCTGTACACATTTGAGTAACTTCCTTCTATACTGGTGTTGATGTCTTTACTTAGTTGATGCTTGGATCTAATTATAGCAATATCTTTTGCCTATATTTCTTGATTAGTCTGAATTAATTAGTTCTCAATTAAAACCTATGTTACCTGGACTCGGGTAGGGATGTCGGGTACGGATACGTATCCAAGAGTCGGACCCTTCAAACTCATAATTGAAGGACACATGAACTCGGCTAAAAATGATCCAAATTTTGGATACGGGTAAGGGGATATGACTAAGATTTCACAAAAAGACGACCTATAATTATAAACTAGTAGTATACTTTACTAAACTAGTTGAATAAGTCCATAAGGGTCCGTCCCTTCAACTCCCCTACTACTTTACTACCCGTCTACCATATTAAAATAAACTATCTACTTCACCACCACATTAAAATAAACTATCAACTTCATTACCAGTCTCCCGATTGTCACCATGGAGGATCGGATACGGATCTCATACCCATACCCATGTCCTATCGGGTCGACACGGGTACTTCTCCTTAAAGTGGAGAGTCCGGATAACATTGATTAAAACCCCTATATGCATAACCTAATTTCTTTTCACTCGGCAACTTGACCACTTCCCTTCATATCAGGTGTACGACTTCATTCTCTTATGTAACTTTTCTCTACTTAAAGATTCTTAGGCCGCCTCCATATACCTTTATTTCTTTTCGCTTCTTAAGTGAAAAAATGTGGAAAACTGAAAGAGATCAGGGGGATAAAATTACATAATGCACTCACTTTTTCTGTTCCATGTACTAACCGTGGAAGCATCCTCCATATTCTTGGATTTATTTTTGCTTCTCTTGATTACGTTGTAGTTAAATATTACCTCTAATCATTTATCGTCTACATGGACTAACACCTTCTGTAATTTCAAAAGAGGCATTTTGTGAGTCTTGATTCGGGTTGCAATGGTTGTATCTTCATTCAAATGCATAAAAGTGCTGGAGATCCTGGTCCTGCCAGCATAGTGCAGCATCTGATGAATCATGCTGCTTCCACAAGGAAGCATATGTCGAGGTTTATACATGTCCTCTTATATACTAGATTAAAGAACTTACAATTTTCTCTCTGTCTGTTTCTGAGTTCTATGCACACATCTTTGTCCTTGTTCTGAAATGTGTAGATTTATCTTGAGAGTTGTACCAGCTGAAGTAACATGCTATACATCAGAGGAAGAAATTTCAAGAGCAATAAAGCCACTTATTGAACAGCATTTTCCAACTGAAGCAACTTGCCCTAAAAAGGTATGCTTATTTCCCACTGATTTTTTAGGAAAACATGCTGCTCTTTTTATGTTAGGAGAAAATATCTGATGTATATTTGATTGGAGGACAGCTTTTTTTTTGTGAAAAAATTTTGTTGCTCAACACCTCGACATGCAGTTTTGTCTAAAGTCTTGAAATTCTTTTCTTATTATTACATCTAAAATTGTCAAATGATAGTTTTTATAGAGAAGAAAAGGTACCTAACTGAGCATGAATGGAATGGGGATACGCCAATTCAGTGATAGGATACAGAACGCTGTTAAACCCTGTAGTCTTCTTTTTTTAATCTTTATGCAGGAATTGGTCATTTTATTGTTGATTGATCTGTTCAAGCCATTTGATTTTCCTGGGAACTGGATAGTAAACCCATGCCTCTGTTTTTTAAAACTCTGATTCATCCTCTCTATCCTCAATCCCGAGTTCACAAGTTTGGCTTTTGTTAATAATGTAGCAAGTTTACATGTTTTTAGGAAGTTCGGAGTAGGGGAAGAGAAATAGATTAATATTTTTGAGACCTAATTTATTTATTTTTAAATATAAATGCTTTTGCAAATAGGAAATATCAAATTAATGGAAACTAGAATAAAGCATAACTATAAAGTTTCTTCTCTTCCAAGATAACTCCATCTATGATTTACATTGAAAGTTGAAACATTCTTAGTTCTTACATTGACTTTATACATACCCATCCCTTTTAGCTACTGCTCTTTCTCTTTATCATGTCAGTTTAGTTCAAAAGCTAAAATTACAATAAAGACATACCATGAAGAAATATAGATTTTAACACCAAGAGATCTCAATTTTTTACAAAGAGTTGAAGTAGAAATGGGAATACACAAGCACTTGCCACTTTTTGCCAAAATGCCCTTATTTTTGGTAATGAGGTGTGGCAGAGTAAATACAACCGACCCACAAATTTGGGAGACAGGCTTTGAAGTTGTTGTTGGGTAGAGGAGAAAAAAATACACGTGTAAACAAAGAAAATATAATAAGCTGTCATATGCAACCGACTCAAAAATTTGGGATAAAGGCTTTGAAGTTGTTGTTGTTGGGTATAGGAGAAAAAAATACACAAGTGTAAACAAAGAAAATATAATAAGCTGTCATATGCAAACCAATCATTTGGCTTCTTTCAAATCTACAAGCTTATAAGTAACACTTTATTTCCTAATGATCAAAATATGGTTAGAAATTTTTCAGTATGTAGTTGAAGTTGTGAAAGTTTAAGTGAGTTTTTTCTTTTTCTTCTGGAAATAGAGCAACGACCGTGTTTCAGATAAGGTTACTTCTCCCCCTTTTCTTGTTTCATAAATACCCACCCACCATCCCCCTTTGCTTCTTCTTGTCAAATCAAGCCAAATCTGTAGCGATTGTAAGCATCCCCCCTCCCCTTCCCTCCCTACATCTAGGGTTTTATAAGTCCCTCTCTATCTCTATGACAAAGATCTCAAAACTCTACTGGTCTCTCTTTTAGGATGCCCCAATCTCAACCAACCTACCTTTGATTCCTCTATTCATTCCGGCTTTTGATTGATACCTATTCAGATATCAAGACGTTATCCTGGTTATTAAATTGAAGGATTTGTTCGATTCATGCCAATTGAATTTTCCAAATCTATACTGGACTCGCTCTAAAGTTATACAACAACAACCAAGTTTTTGCCCAAATTTCTGGCGTAGGCTATTTGAACCATTTTCTTCTATTCAGCTCCGTTAAGGACCATGTCTGCTCTATGAAATGAGACCGTTTGGGGAGTAAGTCAATTAATACATCAAAAAGTTTTTCAGAAGATGGGTAACAAACCTAAAAATTACTTTGTGCAGTATTGCGAAATAGAAGGAAATTACAATGTCTGGCAGTTCATAACAAAGAGACTAAAGGGGTGTTTGTTTTTTGCACTATGTAGTGCTGAGCACTTTAAAGTGCTCAAATAAGTGTGGGACCCACCAACTTAAGACGTTTGTTTTTTGCACTTTAAAGTGCTCATCACTTTGTAGTGTTGCTCTTTATAAGTGGTAAATTGTAAGCTCAAATCTTGAGCTTACAAATTACCACTTATCTTATAAGGGCGAAAAAAGACGATTGTAGTGTTCAATAAATTTAAATAATTACAATATGTCCAACAACCCTAATCCTTCATAAGTGGAAAACTCTCCGTCCAAATAATTTTCATTTTGCATTTTTTGGTGCAACTAACCCATATGTCAGTTAAACCCTTATTCTTCATTAAAAATTCATTTGTTTCTTCTTCGAAAACTGGATTAAATTTTGCTCATAAAAGTTGGAGAATTGAAAACTAGGGTTTTGTTTCTCAACATTGAAGTTTTGATCGGTGTCGTCGTGTTGATAACAATTTTTGATAGTGAACTTAATTTTTTTTTTTTCCATTTATACTAGAGAATTTGTATTCAAAATAATGTCATAGTATTTGAGGGTAAAATAGTCAATTTATACATTTTTAATGCATTTTAAAGTGATGAAAGAACAAACAACACTTTAAAGTGCACTATTTAGTTATAAAAACAAACAACATTTACACTTTAAAGTGCTAGCACTATATAGTGTTTAGCACTTTAAAGTGTTAGCACTATATAGTTATGAAAAAAACAAACATCCTCTTAGGAGATTTTTTTTTTCATAACTATATAGTGCTAACACTTTAAAGTACTTAAATCACCAACTTAAGACGTTTATTTTTTGCACTTTAAAGTGCTCAACAATATATAGTGGTGTCCTTTAAAAGTGGTAAGCTGTACAAATTACCACTTATAAGTGCAAAAAAAGACAATTGTAGTCTCCAATAAATTTAACTATTACAATATGTCCAACCAACCCTAATCCTTCATAAGTGGAAAACTTTCCGCCCAAATAATTTTCCATTCTGCATTTTTTTGCGGCAACGAACCACGTGTTAGTTCAACCCTAATTCTTCTTTAAAATTTTATTTTTTCTTCGAAAACCGGATTAAATTTTGCTCATAAAGTTGGATAATTTGAATATTAGGGTTTTAGGTTTATCATGATTGAAGTTTTGATTAGTGTCGTCGTGTTGATAAAAAAATGATGGTGAACTTATACCTTTTTCATTTATTATATAAGTGAATTTGTGTTCAAAATAATGGCATAGTATTTAAGGGTAAACTTGTCGATTCATACATTTATAATGCACTTTAAAGTGATGAAAAAACAAACAAGAGCACTTTAAAGTGCATTATATAGTTATGAAAAACAAACAACATTTGCACTTTAAAGTGCTAGCACTATATAATGCTTAGCACTTTAAAGTGCTAGCACTATATAGTTATGAAAAAAAAACCTCCCTTAAATAGTATTAAATTACCACAATAAATCGAAGTTTATGACTGCAAGTCAGTTGGCTTCCGTTAAGTCTTGCTTTTCCTGGATCAAAACCAAATGGCCATCTTGTCTGCAATTTAGACCTAGATCTGGCCCATTTATTAAGTGGGCAAGGTTCTATAATTTTATTCAGGTTCATTTTGGCTCAGATTCATGTCGGCTGTGAAAGATTTGTGTGTTTTTATACGTCAACTCACTTTGGGTTAATCAGATCCAATTGGGGCCAACATGTTAGATACACACGAGACATGGAGTTTGGAGGTGGAACTTGGCCTCATACCCAACCCATAGGTATTCTGGTGTGAATCACATTAAAATTGGTTGGACCCAGATCGAACTGCACCGTTATTGAAGTTGTTTTAAGCTTATGATCTGCTAAATAAGCAATTGACTATCCTGTAGTGCATAAGCAGTACTCATGACCCTGTTTGTTTTTTCACCTTCTCATGATGATCAGAACAGTGTGTGTGGTGGTGGTGGGGTGGGGGTGGGGGGTGGGGGGGATCAGATATGCCACAAATGATCGGCCTTTTGCCTCCTACTATTTATAAGTAACTTTTTATTATTCTACTTGTTAAATAGGTGACAGCTCAGAACATCTGTTCTTTTGTGTCTATAATAGCAAGATCATCTGTTTATTCTTTGAATGTCTTACGACTCTATGCTACATTTGTTCTCTCTTAATGATTTTATATAAAGTATTTTAGTTTACGCTGCCGAAATGTTCTTTCCTCTGATCCTTTGGTGTGTGCAGTTTGCAGTATTGTTTGAAGCACGGGCCAATACTGGTGTTGATAGAATGAAAATCATAAATGCAGTTGCAAAATCTGTTCCTCAGCCACATAAAGTAGATCTTAACAAACCTGACAAAACCATCATTGTTCAAGTTGCTAAGGTAGATTTATACATTGCTTTTATTCAGTTCTGAACGTATGCATTTTCTATTTCTTTCTGCACAATAAAGTTTAACCACACACATTTCTGTGTTTCGGCATTTGAATAATCAGAAATATCTTTCATAGCTTACTTCACATGTATCTTGTAGAATTATCAGCCTAGAATTTCAATTGTCAGCCTACTTGTTAGATTGCAAGCTGCTTTACAAACTACAACTTTGCCAAAGTGGAAGGACCACCCACTATAGAAGCTAGATGTGTGTTGTACACTAACCTATAGTAAGTAAACTAGAGTAGTCTGCCCAACCTTCATGGTCATTTCCTTTGTTATTCTCATTCTCTAATGGTACAATGTGGTATCTTTTGGAAATCAAATATTTCCATGCAATTATTATACAAGTCATGCAATTTTAAAACTTCGAATCTTCACTATAACTTTTGAGGTTCCAAGCTGGAATGATAATGTGGAGCTGGTTTATGTTAAAAACTGATGCTTTGTAAGCAGCTGTCAATGTATCTGCCTATGTGAGAAAGTAGAAAGTTGCAATAGAAGTCAGGAGTTTGTATATCTTTTTTGCAAAGGTGATATTTGCTCCTGAAAGTTCGGAAGAAAAGTATTAACAAATTTCTTCTGAAGGTTACAAGGATGAAGCCAATTGCTCCTTGCCATGTGTTGGTATAGTTTTCGAAGAGCCGGATCAGGCACCGGAATCAATGGAGCATTACTTCTAGCTGCCAGGGCTCTGTTGTTTACTTCTTTGCTAGTTCAAGATAAATTTGTCAGGGGGGGGGGGGGGGTATATTTCTCGTATTATGATTATCATGGAGGGCATTGAACCAAGTTGAGCTGATGAGCTGGTGATATTATTTGTTTGAACTGATTCCAATCTTTAGTTGCTAGGGTGTCGACCGGTTTCTGCTGAATGGCAAAATGGTGTTTTTTGGACCGTGGCTATATGCCCCCCTCCTTGATCTTAACTGTAGGGACTGGGTGACCTTAGTAATGATATTTGAAGGCTGATGTGCACCATTATAAGAACGTTTGACCTTATATCAGCAACTAATACAGAGATGTTCCACTTACATCTCTTAGAAGCAAATAGTTATCAAGAGAAGAGACGATTATTAGTTGTGATGTCTATTTACTGATCTAATTGATCTGTCAACAGACTTTGTTGCGTTATGTGTTTCATAATTCTACATTCTTGATGTATATCACTAACTTGGTGAGAGTAGAGTGCAGATGAAGAATATAATTAACTGATTCTTTGATGATTTTTTTACTCATATTTTAGGAATTTGGGATATTTCATTTGATGGAATTTAAAATAATCTTTCATAGTTTGATAGCGAAGATTGCTCCTTGGTTGCATGAGCTTAAACTACATATCCAAAATGTAAGGTCTACCTACCTGCCAACTGGCTGCCTAGGTTTTATGGCATGACCCTCTCATCCTAGTTGCCTTGGCTAGGAATTTGTCACCAATACAAAGGGTTGCCAGTCGGTCATAAAAACTGTCAAATCTTTCATGGAGCTTTGTTATGCTCATAGCCGACCCCGTTTTGATGGGAGGAGGCTTGGATGGTGATGATGAGTTTGATACCAAAGATCTATTAATGGATGTTATAGCAGTCGTTGAAAAAAGTATGAAACCTGTCGACAAGAGAGGCTCAACCCTATGGGATAGTTTATTGATGTTGTTTTACTTCATATTATAGGGGAAAATACCTCCATACTAAAGAAGAACATAGGATGACTAAGTATATACACACTTACTCTACTAACTGTAACAAAACTAATGTTGTTTCCTGCAAGGTGGCGAACTTGGAACTTCTATATAAGATTGTAGTTGTATGGTGCATCATTAGAAAAATATAGACACAATTGACTCACAATTCTACAGAAGGTGTTGAACTTGGAAGCAAGGTTCGCAGTATCGTTATCGGAATTGGTTTCATGTCCTTCTTATGAGTACCGGTGTATATTAGTTTTAGCTGTTTACTTGTTTTCCATAGTGGAGTTTCAGTGTTCTTGGTTTGAGAAAGCAACAACCAAAAAAAAGTAGTTTTTATGTGATAGGCAGAATCTTATGTATTATTTGTGGTTTTCCGTTAGTTTTGAGTAGAATAATATTAAACTTACTGAATTGTCCAGCCACAATATCGTTATCGGAATTGGTTTCATGTCCTTAAGAGTATGGGTGTATTAGTTTTAGCAGTTTACTTGTTTTCCATAAGTGGAGTTTCATTGTTCTTGGTTTGAGAAAGCAACAAAAAAATAGTTGTGATAGGCAGAATCTTATGTATTATTTGTGGTTTTCCGTTAGTTTTGAATAGAATAATATTAAACTTACTGAATTGTTCAGCTACAATAAATATTGGTTGTTTATTTTACTTGCATTTAGACAAAAGTACCCCACATGAGATAGTTTTGAATGAAATAATCTTAAGATGCATGAACGTTCAGAATTTAGAGTTATAACTTTGACAAATGGTAATGATTACAATGTGTTGATCAGTGTTCTAAAAAGCGCTAGGTGAACTCGGTGCGCCGGAGGTCCGCCTAGGCGGCCGATATATATATATATATATATATATATATATATATAAAATAAAAATAAATCCAAAAACTGGCCGACTAGGGCAAAACAGGCCGCCTAGACGACGCACATGCCCGTCTAGGGCCGCCTAGCGCCTAGGATTGCCGAACATGGGATGTTCGGTGCGGTGGGCTGACGCCTAGCCCGATTTTTAGAACACTGTTGATAAGGATTTACTGAATTGATCGGGAAAGGGAGTCCCAATTTCGGTATCCGCAGGATTGGTGGGGTCTGTACCAAATCGGACATGCCAAAACCGACCAATGCTTAACAATGTCGACTGATATCGGGAAACCGATAGTGGGAACCTTGGTTGCAAGTTCTTCTACATAAAATTGCAATTATAATGGTCTATTATTAGGAGAATATAAACATGATTGACTCACAACATTTATTTGCTTCAAGTTTTGCAACATTTATTGTCAAATGGAGTGGGTGAAGGTAAAAGAAAAGAAAGAAATAAGAGAGAATGTAGGAATGAGAAAATAAAAGGAAGATAATTAGAGTGTTTATCTAATTTTCTAGAGCCCACTAAACATTATTCTTAGTCCTTAACTTGTTAATATTGTAGGCATGCCCAGATTTTCTAGATAGGAAGCCAACAGGGGCTGCTGGATCATGTAATTGTTCAAATTTTCTTCATATAATGCCTATAGATTTTTTCCTGTTGTGTTGGCTGAAATATAAAGAGGGAATATATATTCGACACCATGCTGTCAAAATATAACTTCATAGGCTGTTTGGTGATAAATTTTGGCTCTTCAAAGAATCTGAAACCAAAATCACAAAGTACCATGAGCCATCTCACCATGTCTCGAAACTCACCTCAGCACTTGCAGTAATTGCATAGTTTGAAGTATCGGCCGATACCGATTCGATACGGCCGATACCGATACCGTTTGGCATGTGCCGATCCGATACCGACCGATACCCGATACTGACTGGTACCGACATTAGAGGTCTCTTTTCCGGTCAAATCGGCAAGAAAATTGAATTAAAAAGACCAATTAGCAAGGGTGTAAAAGCATAGTAAGGTTGTAAAAGCATATAAAAGAGGAAAACTTATCTATCGCATATAAATTAATCGACAAGGGTGACTATTATTTCATTCATTTCAAAAATACTAAGAAACAACACTGTAAATACTTTAAATTATGCATAAATGTATAAAATATATTTTCTAAAATGTTAATAGTTTACTAATAGTTGTTTGCTTTCCGATACCAAAAAATCCGATACTCCGATCCGAAACCGTCGATACTACCGATACCGCCGATCCCGATACTCACAGGAATGGACCGATACCGATTCCGATACCGATTCCGATACCGATACTTTGAACCTTGAGTAATTGCTCACCTTTTGCTCACCATATAAAATAGGTCAGCCCTGGCATTAATTGCTTGGTTGTATTGAATAATTGCTCGCTTCTTGTTTTCCATATAACTTGGTTTCGTCCTATGATTGCATAGTGACTAGATGTGGATGTGTGTGTAAATCAATTCCGACTTGCACCATTTATACTATAGAAAGTTGATATCTTTTGATGCTATCCGAGAATTCAATAAATGACCTCAATATCTATTGTGAGGTGCATGCGTTGGTGGCTCTCTAACATGATAGGTCTGACGGATGGAGCTTTTAAATCTGCTCTTGGACCTTGTATTTCCTTTCTCGACTGGAGTATTCCCCAGTCGTCATGCAGAACGTGAGTTTTCTCCAATAGAAATATCAGTGGGTTCACTTTCCAAGATTTCAATTTCTTTAACAAGATTCAGGATTTACTTACATTTGCAATTGAATATCACCTTTAAAACCTATCCACACATCAATGCATTAGTAGAGTTATTTTACCCAGTCTTTAATTACTTCCTCTTTGGCAATATACGACTTTTAATCTCCCTGCCTGTCCTCATTCATTACTTTTCACCATGTTATCATTGTGCTTTATTTGAGCACTGGCAGAGATTTTCTTTCTTCTTTTTTTCTCCCTTTTTCCATCTCTTCACCAGTTGTGATGGATATCTGCCAGCATCCTTCTCATCAATAGGCTACTTCATATGTGCAAGCATAATGTTTACAGATACAAGGCTCAGTTAAGGAAGCCTAGTAGACATGGTTTAATCAAGGCCTTGTGTATTAGATTCGCAAGGACGTCATGCATGATAGCAGCCACTTACCCATTCATGCAGATATTTCTTGTCGTCTTCCTGTTAGATATGCATGATTATATACATCTTCTATGTTCATCTTTGCAAAGAAGCTTATATGAACTGTACCGTCTAAGAAAGGTTGTCCTTTGAGGTCTTATGGTTTGTAGAATATTAGTTTACAAATAGGGCCATGGTCTGCTGATTTGTAAACATTAATATTGTTATATAAAAAATGGTATTCTACTTGTCAAGTATATGTTCATGTACCAATATGATGAAACCCCAAATCATGGATTGCATTCCTATATTTCTTTAGCTTGAAATTTTGTGTTAAGGTTTATTCACATATGTTTTATGCAGAGTAGTTAAAGAGATGTATCATAGTCATTGAACAAGATTATTGTACTTGTCTTACATTTTGTGGAATATACATGGATGATTTTGTGCATCACCTCGTCTTATGGAACTTGCATCATAAGGAGCTGGTTGATGATGAACTTTTATATATGTAAAGTAAAATGGTCTACTGTCTGCCAACTGCCAACCACTGTAGAATCGGTTGACTATTCATTCATTTGTAGACATCCTCGGTTATTTATTCATTTGTAGACCATTATCTTATCATACAATGCTTTACATTTTGCAGACAATTTGCATGATAGGGGTGGTTGAGAAGTACAAGGAACTCTCAAAGTACAACCTTAGGCAGCTGACAACTCCACAACAGTAACCGTGTCAACGGTGTGGGGGGAACTATTGAGTTCTTGACCTGAGTTGCCTGAAGGTGAACCCTTTAAGCACTTTGCTGAAATCATGGAGGAATACTTACAGTCAGTAAATGTGGATCGAGGAAATGGCAAGAGCTGTCATTACCTTTAGCAGACATGGGCTTTCATTGATGGGACTAGGATTATATTAAGAAATAGGAAGGAAGCTTGTTGAAAGTCTGGTTCCAGATAACTCCTGATTTATTTAGAATACTTACGTAATTGTTAGTTTTTTCATTAACTAATTATTCCGTATTCTGTGCTTTGTCTTGGACTATAAAATAGTTGGTTAGATTGTTATTTGGGGATTTTAGTATATTCCTTTTTGTACTGCTCCTGCTTCATATATTTTTATCTATATATTGCATTCGCGGACGCTGTTTTTCTTATTTTCAGCAGTGGTGCATGTTTTTCTTATTGATTCTGTTTCGTTCTGCTTAAATCTGATGCCATTTGGTCTGCTGTATAAACGCCAGGTCCAATGGAACCATTCCTTGAATACTATACATGAAAAGTAAAATACCAAGCTTGTCTATTATTTGCTATGTTGCACGGACACGATATGTGTCCGCGCCCGAATTTGTGATTACACTATATTTGAAATGTGATTATACTGTATATATTTGAAAGCGACTCTCTCCTACATGTATCATGTCCTTGACCGTATCCGTGTGTCTGTACTCCTGCAACATAGATTGCATGGTATTCTGTGGGTTCAGGTAACATCTTCATTACCCAGCTTATGTTGCAAACAACCAAAAAACCTGCAATGTTGTTGCACTGCCACTTGCCACTTGCCACAAGTGATGTTTATAGTTATTGCAAGTAATGGAGCTTGTTGTGCGTCCTACTGGGGTAGCAACATGTTCCCTGCTACAAAACCACGGAAGAATTAAGGGGAAAATCGTACATAACATCAGATATCTTTCCATAGGTAAGAACTCAACGTGAGCGAGACCTAGTAGAATAAGTGAAGTTGAATAGAAGGTAGAAAACGTGTGTAATTCAGGAAGAACCTCAAATTCCCTTATATGACATTTAAATGTTCTTGATGTTGTCGTATCCTGCGTGTTCTAGATAAGGGCCTGGTTGGTATGGTGTAGGTGGGTTGAAAGTGAAATAAAAGTCTCACTTTCTCTGCATATGCATCCAACAAAACCCACTTTCAACGTGTAAAATGAAGGGTTTCTGTTTCATGCCCTCCTCCCTTTTGTCATTTCACTTGCAACCTATTTGGGGAGGAACTCAGTTGCAACTCGGTGGATCTGGATGGTTTTGTTGCTGGGAGTTTCCACATCCTTGCAAGTCGGCTGGAGGAGTTTATCCAAACAAGAAAACTGTGAAATTGGACAATTGCAAAGGACAAAATGGTGCGTAACCAAACACTATTGGTAACTCAAAATAGGGTGCATATGTATAGCAAATGCAAGGGAGGGTGTAACTCTCACTTCCTTGGAGTTGCATTGATCCAAACAGGCCTAGAGTGAAACTTCCAATAAAATGGCTATCATGTGTGGTTTTCCCAATCTAAGGTTATTGGTACTCCATGACCTCATAAAACAAACCTTTGACTTCATATTAAGCCATTAAAAGTAAAAACAGATATTTCATATACAAAATTATGCAAGAATATGATCGGGACACAATTAACATCTTGATCTATATATATATATATATATATATATATATATATATATGGTGTGAGAAAATGCTGTGGTATTGCCAACATTCACATCAGCATCACAGCATGATAAAAATGATGAGCTGTTGCAAAGAAAACAATGTGTCATAGATGCTTCTGAATGCAGATTAGTGCAACTCTATCTCTCAATATCTCTTCCCTGCCTGAGAGCGATATGAGCTCTGATGAGGGCTTCAATGTTACCATCTAATACAGAGTTCAAGTCGGGCAGTTGGAGCCCGGTTGTTACATCATGTACCATCCTTTGCGGGCGAAGCATGTACCTCCTGACTTCGTCATTCCAGTCAGATACGCCGCACTTATTCTTAGTTGTGTTTACTTCTGACACCCCCTGCTCCTTTGCAAGCAGCAGAAGTTTCGCTTTGAGACGGTTGAGAGCTTTCATCTTATTTGCGAAATGACTCCTTTCACCTGCACCAATAAATCATTTAGTAGGGGGTTCTTGTGTCACTGAGATGAATGAAACGGAAAAAAGTTGGTCATAAGGCCTGTTTGGCCACTGGAAACTGGCACAGAAACTATGAAACTAGTGAAAAGTCCTCCTATTTTATATTTGATGTGTTGTTTGATTGCTGGAAAGTAAGTTTAGAATTTTTTAGTAGTTTAAAAGAAAGTTTAGAAATGTTAAGAGAGAGTGTGTTAGAGTATGTGGTTAGTTGTTTACTCCCACATTGCTTAGAAATCAAAATGAGATATGTGTACTCAATGCTATCTGACATTCCATTATTATTAACTAGTAACGTGCACGTGCGTTGCACGCACGTAAAAAAAAATTTGAATTTTTTTTAAAATTTAAATTTGTTATAAATAACGTTACCCCGTTGAATCGAGCCTATCCAGCTAAGGAGAATGCCTCACACCTTAACCATATGAGTTAAGAGGTGTTTGGCTATAGTTAGATAATATTAGGTAGTTAAATAATTTGTTAGAATTTATTTATTTTTAATTTTTAATTACGTGAGAATATACATATGGTTTAGACAACTCATTTTGAACCGCTTGCAAGCCACTTTATAAAGAGTAGAGATGTAGCCTAAAAGAAACTACTTACCACACCACAAAAAATGGAAACTAGGGGCTTATGTAGTGCCCATCTCGAATGGTGGAAACTCATGCAACTTGAGAGTTCAATATTTATTATTATTTATTATTTGAGAAAGTGATGGAAAATATGGTCAATATGTATACTAATCTAATTGCGACATGTTAATATATTGTTCTACTTTTCTTATTCTAGTTTCCACAAAACAAAGAACTTTTTTTGGCTTGGAGATTTGCTCTCTCTAATTTCTAGAAACTCAAAAGAAAATTAAGTTTGTATCTTTCAAATAGTTTCCAACTGCCAAATAGGAAATGAAATGTTTTTCCTCCTTTAACAAAAAGAAGTCGAAAAATGAAAATTGAAGGATAAAGTTTAAGCAATAAGTTTCTTCCATGCAAATAAAAGATTTCCACTTGAAAGTTGTGAAAAATGAAAATTTGAGAATCCTTTTTATTCCTTCTCTGTTGTTTTATTTTCTTACATTCTTTCTCAATGCAGACATGAACCTAAAATAGCTTCTATCTATTGAGTTATGACATTTTGGCTGGATCACATGACCCAATGAATTACCACTAGGACTCAACTATATATTAGCTTACCTTTTCCATTTTAAATTGTTATAAAATAAATAAGATGCAGTAATGAAGCCCATAAAGAAATAAACATATTATAGCTGCTGCTAAAATGAGTATGAATTCAAAATGGTTGGTACCTGAGCATTGAACAGTGACACCACTTGGTATATGATGAATACTGACGACAGGTTTTGTTCCACAACAAGACTCGTCGTTCCTGGGAGATGATTGCAAAGAGATCTCCATGTTTTCATCATCAATGTGAAGTTCAACAGGTTCAAGGAATAGAGGGATCACATCTACACCTGATGAGCAAGTCTGTACAAATTTTTATTTCAGAGAATGTGCTGAAATTTAAAACGAAATGAATCTGAAGTTTAGATCAGGTACTGATATCATGAATTAGCAGATCAGTGTATATTTTGGTTTAGTTTTTAAAGGAAGAGCATCGAGATGGCTTCAATAGATATATATCGATAAAAGTTTAATTGAGATGGTATACCTCTGTGTAAAGGATACACAGATGAAATTTTGAGAGAAATAGGCAAGAAAACAAGAAGTAAAAGTGGAATAATTCGGGAAAGGGTGCAATCTTAACAGAATCTTCTGGTTTGAATGCCATAAAAGAGGGTTACTTTTGGGTTTTGATAACATCCAACCTCGTTTCCACTATCTCATGAAAAATGTTTGGTTAGACATGTTACTCTAATGTGTCTAGTTGTGGATAAATTTATTTACTTCACTACTGGAAGTGTTTAAAGAACACAAGTACCAATAGCACAGAAATGCATAGAGCTAGCTATGACAGCCAGGACAATTTTTCTTAGGTTGGAATGCTAGGAATGCTGCGTAACAGAACACTTCAGCATGATTCAGTATTATGTTTCTGGTATCTGGAAAATGCTCAGTGATACATATATGTTAGATTCAGTACTTCGGCATGCAGACAACAAACTTGCACGCTTAAATATGCAATCATTCTACACATATATCTAATGAATCATCCATGATCTTGACAATTGTTCTATAAAAATAATTACAAATAGTTGTAGCAGCAGCAAGGTGGGTTCTATGCTATGGAACACTAAGAGCGAGTTAACAGGTCTTCTATGAAACAATATATACAGTATACAAAAGTACTTGTTCTACCAACAAATAGAAAATATGATCAAAAAGGGAGAGAAAATTCCATTAAATGATGTTTTATGGAAAGGGGTAAAATCTTCTATCAAGTTGATTTACATAATTTCATTTTTCAAAATTACCTTAAAATAAATAAATTATCACATTGCCAACAAACTATTTCCTAATTTACCAAGTTAGAAGCAAGTAATGCAAAACATATTAGAGATGCTAAAGTGATCAAAGTAGTATTCCACACTAACAAGTCAATAGTGCACATATAACAAACCAAGTAATACAAAGCAAATAAGAAACTTACGAAGTTACAATCAATTTATAATTTAACCACATTATTACAACACAAGTGGGTAAACATCCGGTACATCAGAAGTAAAGCATAAAATGCTATACAAAAGCAACTTTGTAAAGAGGATAAAAATAGAAAACTGGTGAAGTGTGTGTGTGTGTGTGTGGGGTGGGGTGTGTGTGGGGGGGGGGACCATATCAGGCTGTAGCACCACACACTGGCCTTTAGCCTGAGATGCTATACTTGACTGCTATGGCCTATAGGTAGCACCGCAACACCATGTTGTAGACAAATAAGATAGAGTGTTTCTTTTGACAAAAAAATTTCAAGTACAAAGAATTTCTAATTACAAGACTCTTATAATTACAACAAAAATTTTAAATACAAAATTAAAAGAGATCTGGAGAGTGTAGCGGTGGAGAACTCGATTTGCACGTGATCGCTATGCTCCGTTGACTATCCAAAGTAAGGATGAGATGCAAACTCGGGCTCACAACATTGTGGAGGACAAAATTCAGCAGCAAGACGACTCTAATGCTCAAGAAGCGATGCTTTCGATGTCTTGACAACACAAAAACACATATTTATAGCCAATTCATACTGTAATAGCTAACTATTGGTTTCTGTGCGTAAAAACAAACAAATTACACTATTTTGCTCATTTTCGCGTAGGAGCGTTCCGTGCAGAAATGAGAATGATGTCATTGAGCATAAATTTTGGAAACGAACCGATTTAAACGGGCACCCAAATCACTTCTTGCGTGCCACGTGGCTTCGGTTACGAGGAATGTAATTAACTCTTATAATTAAGACGGCGAAAACAAGGCTGTCACCTCGACTTCATTAACGAATCCCATTAAAAGCAACGTATGCTTCAAGATTCGAAGCGTCAGTCATAACTCTTATTCAACGCACGCATATTGTCATTAATGAGGAATAGGAAGCAGTGTCTCAGCATGGAGTCTTTAAGCGTGGAAAGTGCTCAGCGCTATGACTCTTATGTTGAGAAGCTCTTCAGTGCAGAACACTGTTGCGTTTAAAGTTACGTAGCAATCTCAAATATCAAGAGCCCGGCATGTTGGCACTTGCTGCAATGCATGTCTTCCACATGAAGGGTCTCTTTTGTGAAGCATGTAGTGTGGATAAGTCTTTGCCTTAAGCGCTATATCTCTTAAGCGCGGAGCACTGCTGCGCTTAAATGAGGATAGACTTAGCCCTCTGCAAAACAGTTGGCACTGCAACCATCTATCCTTGCCACGCAAAAAGTTCTCTTAGCTTCGAGCTTGGTAGCTGACAAACTCTTAGGGGGTGTTTGGTAAAGTGGAAGTGGGTTAGGATTTAGTAAAAAGTGTAATTTTAAGGGATGGAAATGAAAAAGCTTTGTTTGGTTAGGAGGGAGGAGTGGAAGGGAACTGGTAGACGTGACTCCTGTCAGTTCCTGTCGGTAGTGAAAAGCTTGGCTTTTTTTTGCATTTTCACATCCGGGATTAGCAGCCGGATGTGGGTTGATTCCTTTTTTTTAATTTAATTAATCCAGATGTGCATAACAATAGATTATTTAATTAAAAAATATTACGTAGTTAGTTAGTAATAATTTAGTGTTTGTTATTATTATTTTTGTTAGTTGGCTGAAGTTTTTTGTTATTGATTTTTTTTAGTTACTAATTAATTTATTACTTATTGATTTATAAAAGTTCAATTCTTAATTAGTTTGTAATTAATTTTGAGTTCATAAATTTTATATTCTTAATTAATTAGTAATTAATTATCTTAATTTATCAAACTAATTATTAAATTATTTTAATTATAATTTACTCTTTCATTTTCTACTTTTCACTTCTCTATCTCAACCAAACACATTTATCTAATTTAACATTTTCCACTTTCCACTTTTCTATTCCAACCAAACACATTTGTTCCCTACTAGAGGTACAAGAAAGTGGATGGATTGCTATATGAAATCCATAATTGAAAGTACAAATTCAAATTTTTTCACACTTACGGTTTACCAAACAGGCCCTTAAGCGTGGACAACTATTTTCATTTATGTGCGAAAGCACCATCCGTATAAATGCTATACGTAAGCTAATTTGCACTCTTTTAAGAGTGATACTCTTATGTACTTAAGAGTGGCTTCTATTTTTGGTATTTTTCTATGCTTCTACAAGAACCCGTCAAAGTTTTCGAATGTCTGCATAGATTCGAAATACTTTGAATCAGAAGCATATAAATGCAACATTGTCCATTCTTACGCACGAAGCATTGAAGCGCAAAATTTAGTTGTCGCTGAGCTGGATGAAGCGAAGATGGAAAGGTGCTGAAATCACATAATCTGTGCTAAATCTGCCAACTGTCAGCGTTGATTTCGCGTCGCCAACTGTTAATCGGCATTAAATGAAGATTTGATTTGCGACGGTTACCGAAGGATCGGTTCTCCCTATAAATAGGCTGCACTTTAGAAGAGAGAGAAGCCTTCTTGCACCTCTTTTTTTTCTTGTTTCTTCTTTCTCAATAGTCCACGAGGCCTGAGAGTTGGGTCATCTTGACAAGATCAAGCAAGTCTTTGGGAAAAGGCGCTGCTGGAGAATGTGTTCGACTAACAGAGGTTTCATACATGTTAGTCTAAGAAGAATCGTTCAAAGATGTAAAATTGATATGACAAACTTTCGGAGATTATTACTAACTTCACTAGAGATTAGTAATAGAATTTTACGAGAACTTCTTGCAAAAGAATTATTCCTCACCCAACTTAGGTTTAGAAATAAGAAATCTTTGGGCTGATTGTGATCCAAAGATGGGCCTTTTGTATAGAAGAATTAGTTTGTGATCTCAATGAGAACGTCTCGTAGGATATGAGGAGTCATACTGGAAACTTTTCGTGGATCCATCATCCATGACGTATTCAAGACTCTTAAATACGGACGATAGCTAGAAAACATGTATTATTGTACATTTTACACGTGATATTGCACATTTTTGATCTACAATGCCAATTCGACTTGGATCAAAATAGTACTTTTAAGGAACTTGTCATTGATAGACATCATAAGCAAATCTATGTAGTGTCCCGCTCCTGGCGGTGCATTGAATGGAGGTAGACCGAGCCAGTCAGTATAAATCATCTTAGAGAAACCTTGTCGGTATCGATTAACGGAAACTTTCAATTGAGACCATTTCTAATTGATGGATTGGCTCTAATGACTTAGTCCTAAGATGTAGTAAATCATGCTTGTTGAAGAACTTTATATAAGAGCTTTTTTCATTCTTTTTATTGTTGTTTTTGTAAACACCCAGATTTTTTTTAAAAATTAAAATATGAATTTTAGGAATTTTTCTGTGAATTTTTAATAATTAAAATAAATGTTCTTCAGGGATAAATATTTTTGAGTATTAAATTAAATATTAAAATATTATAAAAATTATATGTTTGAGTGTAAAATAAATAATTAGATATAGTGTAATTTTTCTGGAATTTATTGGACTCAAAAACTATTTTTAAATAGCTAAAAACATCGTTTATAAATAAACCAACCTGAACCGAACCAAACCTAAATAAACCCAATTAAACCAAACCAACTCTAATGAATTCGGATCTAGATCCGACCCGCTGACCCGAACCCACAACCCGACTCGTTAACCCCTAAACACAGTAACTGAAAGCCCGCCGAATTCCCGCAACCCCCGAACGTTCCCCGCCGCCGGCCGCTCGTCTCCCCGACCGGTGACCCGCCGCCCGACCATCCATCTCCTCTCCAAACCAAACCAAACCTAAATAACTATCATCAGGGCCATTTGTTCTACAATATCCGCATCTTAGTGCTCCACTGGACATTACAAGATCTGCTTAGCTGACATAAGTTCACTCACATGAGAAGACTAAGGAAAGGCTATAAAAGAAGACTAGTAGATACAATTTGACCTTTAGAACACGTTGTGCATAATAATAACTTCGCTAGTGCTATCATTAAAATTAAAGGTTTCACTACCACCTCCTTTCAGAATTCTTGTTGCATGTATGCTATTACTTATCTTAGTGACCCATGATGTTAATTGAAACATCATTGTCACACCTGTTCAATCCAAATAACTGCAGGGGGATGCTAAAGCGGTCATGCCAACCTGGTAGAGAGTCTGTTAGGTGTATGTTAGGGAGCATGGACACAAGAAGGAAACTACAACATACACTACTTGGACACACCAAAATTGGTGTTGTGTATGTCTCGCATCTCATGGGGTATTTGTATCCATGCAACAAAAGAGAAATATGAAGGGGGGAGAGGATCTTGCAAATGTGTTTTAATAGCATTGGAAATGATTATAGACTAAAAGTAAGATGGATCAGTTACCTCACGAATAATAGATCCATCAAGAGAACTGCGAATCATTTTATGTGTTCCTTTTTCACCAGAAAGGAAGCCATAAACAAATTCCTTTTCGAATTCAATAGTTGCTGACATGATTCCACCTCCCTTAGATGGATACTTCTCACTGACCCTTGCCTCAAAATTATTCTTTTGAGACCACTTGACGTACATGTTCAAAAGCTTTTCTGTCCATATCTGGAATTAGTGTCAAGTAAACAGTGAGCGGAAAAGTAGAAACCATAACTGCACTAAATACAGAAAACTAGTAACTATCAGTATCCACAAAAAATATCCGGTGCCCCAAAAACCTGAACTTTAACGGGAAAAACTCCAAAAGCTTTTTAAGAAATAAAAGACAAAACTTTCAGGTGGTACCCATGAAGATATGTAGACCAAACACCTCTAATTGAGACGATTAAAGGGACAAATGTGTAAATTTCAAGAGGTTGAAGGAGAGATAATGGCATAAAGTTCAGATGTTAGAACTTCAAGCACAAATACATGATTGATAAACGTTGAAGTCCATCTGCACTTTTATTATGGCTAGGTTATAGTTTGACCATATTTGGATAATTAACAGCACCAATTTATGATGATAACTCTTATTCTTCAGATGGTCTACCCTAGGCAGCTATAGGTGAGCAAGTAGACCAAAATTTGATAGGCATAAAAATAAATGTCCGGATAACGTATTTTATCCTGTTTGTACATGACAGAACTTTGGTATACATGATTCTATACTTACCAGTTCTAGTTAAGTTAAAGAACAAGTGGTGATCGAATAAGGAATAACCAGACAAGGAAATAATACAACAGCAAGTTACCAAGACTAGATACATACTCTAGTGAGAAAAGAATCCCAATTTCAATTATTGATCCTCGATAAGAATAAATGTACTCTCAAGCTAGTAGGATATTTGAATTTCAGTATAGTAATCTAGAGCTAGTATTGTTGAACTTAATGAGATAATTTGGCATGGAACAGTCCTTAATACATCAATTTGGCGAAACTAGAGAGAATCTGTTACATGATTTCGTGTTTATAACATGACGCAGTACGAGGGGCAATAGTTTGGTAATCACTGTAAAAGATCTTATAGAAAGAAAAAAGATCAGATAATGGTTCCGTCTCCAAATGTATATCACACCCCTTGATGAAAGAAAAATGGTCCAATTTCTCTTGGTGAAACACAAGCATCATTGCTCTAAAGTTGTGAAATCTATTAAAATTTTCATGTTTGGTGGGAGATCCAGCTGTATATAAGCAAAACTCCTCCCAATCGAAACAGCGCAAAACATATATAAACCCAATATCAAATGGCATGAAATCAAGTTATGCCCAAATATGTATCTCCATTTGAAGTGTCCATGAGGTGTTTCAGCGTTCGCACGTTGAAGTATGACATTCAGGTCCCCAGGTAGTACCCCTATTAATAAGAGAATTTAGGGTGGCATCTACCTAGGAAGTTACTTAACCTCAAAAGGATTAAGTGGTAAAGATTTACTCACTGATCAAGTGGTAAACATTTACTCACTGATAAAGGGAGCATTTTAATGGCCAAAATTTCTAAAATACAGTATGCACAGGTCAGGGTAAGTATTAACTTGTCATGTGCCCACTTTGTGGCCAGTTTATCTCCAAGTTCTTGCATAAGTAATATGAGCTATTGTTTAATTATGAAAATGTCAAATCTAAACATAAAATTAACAGAGTTTTTTCTAGAATGTATTTCATTTCCTAATAAAGGTGCTCCTCATACCTGAGAACTGGTGCTTTCTTGTCCAGCTTTGATTATCAAGCAAGCTCCCTCCTTATCAAATGGACCAGTGAGAAGTTTGGACACCTCATAACGATCCAGAAACTTGCCAACATCCAGAGAAGCTTTATAAGCTTGTTTAAAAAGCTGATCATTTATGACATCCATATCAGCTAATTCTGTGATCAATTTTGCTTCTTCTGCCTGCACTCAGCAAGATTTCAAGTAAGGACTTGAATGGCAACTTCTCAATCTATTAGATGAACAGAAAGACAGCATCAAACTCATATAGAAAAAAATTTACCCCGAAATTCTAAAGTAAAGAGGTTATAGTACCCAAATAATTGATGATTAAAGGAAAACAATTAATCAATTTTTAGTGGACTAAACAATAATGAAATGATTGGTCCTAGACCACCAGGACTTGTGGGATGGCCTAGACAATAATAGTTCAGAATCTCAGATATTTAGGTTAGTGTAAAGTTCTGTCATAGAAAAATCAATAATATGCTGACCTCTACAACATGCATCTGTTAGATTGTAGGATTTATGAAACAAATTTGGCATCCAAATAAGCCCCAAAGATGAACATATTAAAGAATAGACTAATAGTTGTTAGTAAGATTCAGCAAAGATATGATAATTACATGAACTCACATTATCCTAGTATGTCAAGCACGGCACCTTATATTTCAGGTCTTTGAGATCATTGACTACTCTGACAGCATCAGCTAAGGCAGTTAGAGATTCATTAGATCTAGCAACATCATCCCATAGATTATATTCCCGAAGTATTTCTTCTTGCTTTATTCGTCTTGCTTCTTCTAGTTCCAATGCTGTTGGTGCTATCATTTTGGCGCGATGAACCACATCTTCAATCTTCTTTTTGAGAGAGAATAAACCTGGTCAAACAGAGATAAAAGAAGGTAAAGAAAAAGAGAGAGAAATGAATAAGATGTTTCATCAGTAAAAGGAAATTGCATCTTTTAGCAATTGAAAACTAATCAATTAACAAACAAAGTAGAGAAGAAGAATTATCAGGTTGTATCTAAACTATGTTGCATGGACGCTGCAAAATGTTGTCCATGTCCTCATATGTGCAACACAGTTAACAATTGTTGGTATATTAGAATGTATTAGGGAGTTTTATGTAAGATGGAGGGTTGTAAGGCTATATATATATATATCTATAGCCAAGAGATTATAACAAGAATACAACTCCAAATATTCTATATGGTATCAGAGTACAAACCATAGCCGCCACAAACCCTAGCTGCTGCACCGCTCCCCCATCACCGCCGCCGCCGCCGCACCGCTCGCCCACCACCACCGTCGCCGCCGCCGCCACCACCGCGAAGCCGCGACTCCTGCGGAGCCCGCAGGAGCCTTCTGCCGTGGTTTCGTGCGTCTCTCGCGGGTCGTTCTGAACGTTGACATCGAAGGTCTAGATCCGATGGGGGAGAGGCATGATCGGGTCTAGGAGAGGACGAAGAGAACGAACGTGAATCATGGGGCGGGTGTGAGGTGATCGGAGAAGAGGAGGATCGATGGAGAAGATCATCAAGAAGTTGGACCTTACGGAAGTCGCAACGTTGATGAAGCTGATGAAACTGTCGACTGGTGAGAGTGCGACAAAAACACCGGCGAAGTTGGAGCTTCCCTCCATCGATCTGAAGCTTGATGGACCGGCCATCTACCTGAGTTGGTCACGACGAGTGAGGAGAACCCTTGCAGGGAAGAACCTAGAGGGTTTCTTGTCAAGAGAGAAGACAGAGCCAGATGAGGGCTCAGCATGACGCGACGAGTGAAAGTCCACTAATATGATAATATACATTTGGCTCCTCAATTGTTTAGTCCAGTCGATCGCCGCCACAGTGGATGGCCTTGAGATGGTAAAGGACGTGCGGGAGAAGTTAAGGAGGACCTACGATGGTGTGGGGAATAACTTGAGGGTTTTCCAGATCAAGGGGGAGATCGACGATACCGTACAAGGAGAGAAGACGGTGCAGGAGTATGCTACGGAGTTGGAGTGTCTGTGGTTGGATTACGACCACTCCTCAGATCGGACGAGCTGCGAGGACCCGAAGTGTAAGGAGAGACATGTATGTCTGCAGGAGAGGACGATGAAGTTTTTTAAGGGGCGGGCCATAGTGTTTGCTCAGAGGACAATACTACTTTTAGCCCAACCGAAGATCCCTACACTTGAGGAGGCTATCTCGGTCATGATCCAGGAGGAGACTCGCATCAAGCTGCAGGCAGGGACATGAGGTCCTCCTGAAGTGAAGTCAGCACTGGCGGTTGCCAATTCAGGTGGCACAAGACCTAAGGGAGACCCCCGACAGTGCTAAAACTACGGGGAGGTGGGCCATCTGAGGTATGCTTGCACCAAACCACCCAAGGAGGAAGATTCAGGTGGTGGACGTGGACAGTTTGGAGGACGTGGCCGTGGTCGTGGGGGCGACGGGGTGGTCGAGGAGGTTATCGGATGAACTTGCTGGTAGAAGAAGGCGAGGAAGAAACTGATGGCGCATATACTGAGGAGGATCCTCAGGCACTGCTGGGCATGCTGGAGGTACTCAAGAGAAAGCAAAGAGCGTCAAGCGATGGAGACAGGAGGAGTGGAACTGAGGAGGCGTCCACCTCAGTCTTCACCAGAGGCAGCGCTGCCATGTATGCTCATCCATCGAAAGGTACTGACGACTCACTCGTCCTTGTATCTATGTCTTCTCTTAGATCGTCGGACTGGATTGCCGATTCTGGTGCGTCTCAACACGTAACTGGGAATGCTAGTGAGTTCTCTTCCTACACTCACCTAGTATCGACGGACAACATTCAAACAGCCGATGGTACTTTCCAGCCAGTGGTCGGTAAGGGTACTGTCGATTGTACAGGTTCAGTAAAATTATTCAATGTTTTACATGCTCCTTTTCCAGTCAGTCTTTTGTCCATTAGTTCTATAATCCTCCAACTAAAATGCATTGTCTCTTTTGATACTCTTAAGGTGATCTTCTAGGAGAAGGAGACGGGACGAAGAATTGGGACTGGCACTTGACATGATGGACTGTAGTACCTGGATCGGGAAGGGTTAGATTCAGCATTGGTGTATGTGGCAGAGAGAGCAGGAATGGGAAGACCGAAGATGAGTGCCGAGGATACACTGATACTCTACCACAGGCGGTTGGGGAACTCTTTTGGTATTTTGAGTATGTTGTATCCATCTATTTATGATAAAGCAAATAAGGAGAAACTAGTATGTGATGCATGTGATTTAGACAAACTTACTAAGAGCTCATATGTTAGTGCGGGCTATAGGAGCTCTTGTGTTTTTGATATTATATATTATGATGTTTGGGGACCGTGCGCCACAATTAATATGAATGGTTACAAGTATTTCGTTTCTTTTATTGATTGTTCCTCTTGTGTCACCTGGCTGCATTTGATGAAAAATAAGAGTGATGTCTTTGCCTGTTTTCGGGACTTTCATAAACATGTCCAGACTTAGTACAGAGCAGTGGTGAAGGTACTGAGGTCTGACAATGGGACAGAGTATACCAACAAAGCACTTAAGGAATACTTGTCAGCCCAAGGGATACAGCATCAGACCACCTGTACATGCACACCAGCACATAATGGAGTGGCAGAAAGAAAGAACAGACACCTTCTGGAGGTGGCAAAGAGCATGACGATCGCCATGAATGTCCCATAGAGTCTGTGGGGACATGCAGCCTTGACAACAGCTCAACTGATCAACGGGATACCCTCGAAAGTACTGGGATGGAAGTCTCCATGTGAGATATTGCAAGAAAATAATAGTGAGATACTCCCGCTGAAGGTTTTTGGTTGCGTATGTTTTGTGAAGGACAACAGACCGTCTGTTGGAAAACTTGACCCTAGAGCAATCAAGTGTGTCTTCGTGGGCTATTCGACGACTCAGAAGGGGGACGTGTGCTGGAGCCCAGTAGAGATGAAGAGGTTTATGAGCATGGATGTTCACTTCAGGGAGCTTAAACTATACTACCGACAGGAGGGAACCTCATCCATGGACAACTCACCTGACACTGAGAGTATGAGGCGAGAGAGGGAGATTGGTGACAGTGTGGTGACCGATTTAGTAGTATGGCATAGAGGAACGGTTGAGGAGGAGAGTGAAGAGGAACAGGGAGAGGAGATAAGAGGTGTTAAGCCCACGGCTCAGGGGGAGTTACTTACCTACAACAGGAAATGAAGCAAACTGCAGGACCAGTACCTATAGTGCCAGTGCCAAGTCCCTTGCCTGCTTCCGTCTCGACTCCGGAGACACCTACATCACCACCACCAGATTTTCCTTCAGGTGATATCAGTCTTCCTATCCCTCCCACACCATTATCAGTACGGAGGACCACTCGCAATAATGCGGAAAATTCTCCTGATAGATATGGTTGGAACCTTGCTCAGTTTGTTTTATATGATAACATCTCTTCTCATGGAGCATTCATTGCGTCTTTGGATAGTATTATTGTACCTAAAAATTGGAAGGTTGCCAAGAACGATCCAAAGTGAAAAGCGGTGATGCACAAGGAGTTAGGGGTTCTTGAGAAGAACCACACTTGGGAACTGGTAAAACTGCTAGAGGAGAAGAGGGCAGTCGGATGCAAGTTGGTCTTTACTGTGAAGCAGAACCCAGATGGACAGGTTGAGCGCTACAAGGCTCGACTGGTGACAAAAGGATACAGTCAGGCATACGATATTGACTACGACGGGACTTTTGCACCAGTGGCGAAGATGAGCACCGCCAGGACCCTGATTTCTTTGGCAACGAATGGTGGATGGAAGCTACACCAATTGGATGTGAAAAATACGTTTCTTCATGGGAATCTAGTGGAAGAGGTGTACATGGAGATACCACCAGGATTCTGCACTGATAAGACAGTGGACAAGGTCTGCAGGTTGAAGAAGTCCCTCTATGGACTGAAGCAGTCTTCTCGAGCGTGGTTTGACAGATTCAGGAGGGCAGTGATAGGGATGGGATATTGGCAGATCAACGCTGATCACACTGTGTTTTTCCGTCGGAGTGGAGGTCACATCACCATACTTGCGGTGTATGTGGACGATATGATTATCACTGGAGATGATAAGCAGGAGATTGCCCGACTCAAGGGGAAGCTTGGCAAGAAGTTCGAGGTGAAGGATCTTGGCCTTCTTCGGTACTTTCTTGGGATTGAGATTGCTCGAGAAGCAGAGGAGATTGTTCTTTCTCAGAGAAAGTATGCGCTGGACCTTCTCACAGAGACAGGGATGTTGGGATGCAAACCTGCAGCGACGCCGATCAATCAGAGGTTCAAGCTGTGTGCTGAGGCTGGAGAACCAGTTGACCGAGACAGATACCAGAGACTGGTGGACAAGTTGATCTATTTGAGCTACACACGTCCTGATATCTGTTTTGCAGTGAGTGTGGTGAGCCTCTACATGCATGACCCAAGGAAGGGTCATATGGACGCAGTGTACTAGATTCTGAGATACTTGAAGGGTGCCCCCGGAAAGAGGCTGATATTCAGGAAGAATGATCACGTGAGCATCGAGGGCTACTGTGACTCTGATTGGGCTAGCTGTGTTGATGACAGGAGGTCTACCTCGGGCTATTGCATATTTGTAGTAGGCAACTTGTTCTCTTGGAGGAGTAAGAAGCAGTCAGTGGTGGCCAGATCGACAGATGAAACGGAGTACAGAGCTATGGCCTTGGGAGTTGCAGAGCTGCTATGGCTGAGGAGTATGCTGGTGGAGCTAAAGCTGGATCAAGGAGCCAAGATGAAGCTGTGGTGTGACAACCAGTCAGCTATCAGTATCGCAAACAATCCAGTGCAGCATGACATGACCAAACATATCGAGATCGATAGGTTCTTCATCAAGGAGAAGTTGGACAGTGGACTACTGGAGCTAGGCCACGTTCCAACCAAGGATCAGGTAGCAGACAGTCTGACCAAGGGACTTAGCTCTGTAGATATGATTAGAGGATGTGACAAGATGGGCTTAGTGAATATCTTTCGCCCATCTTGAGGAGGAGTATCGGTATATTAGAATGTATTAGAAAATTTTATGTAATATGGAGGGTTGTAAGGCTATATATATATATATAGCCAAGAAATTATATATATATATATATATATATATATATATATATATATATATATATATATATATATATATATATATATAGCCAAGAGATTATAATAAGAATACAACTCCAAATATAATAAGAATACAACTCCAAATATTCTATCTACCTATTTGAAGATATCTCTATTGGTATCCTGTCTGTATCCATATTCGTGCAACATAGTATCCAAGTAATGCTTTAATGTAACATCTGCAAGGCGAATAATTATGGCAGGAGTTGGCGAGGATAATGGAGTTCCAGAGTTTATCAGTAAAAGGAAATTGTATCTTTTAGCAATTGAATATACGAAGTAGAGAAGATGATTATCTGGTTGTATCTAAACTATGTTGCATGGATGCGGCAAAATTTTGTCTGTGGCTGTGTCCCTTACGTAAAACGTAGGTAACTACTTTTGTACCTATTTGGAGATATCAGTACCAGTCTCATCTCTGTATCGACATAGTGTCTAAGTAATGCTTTTATGTAACACCTGCAAGAAAAATAATTATGGCAGGACTTGGAGAGGATAACTGAGTTCCAGAGTTTTATGGCACAATTCTTCAGCGCTGGTGTAATCTAAAGTACATTACTTCTGGATGGTACATTTATTTGGTAGGGTAAAAGAGGATCAATACAAGTTAAGCATGTAGAAATTGTAGGTAATGAGAAGATTTATGCTGATGTGCAGACAGAAATGCTTGCCAAGTATTGAGATATTTGTTAATGGAACATGGACCTTACTATCATTGTCATGTTCTGGATGTGATATTATTTCATTTACAGCCTTATTTTGCCACATAGAAAAGGAAAATAATGACCATCTAAATTAAAGTCGAGATTTCGAGATCTGAAATGCCTCGTGTTTTGGGTTGTGACGTACAGCCTTATTTTGCCATCACCAGTGACTTGCATCATGAATCAACGTTAACTCTTTACCTCTTTGTACTAGTTAAGAATGAAACAATTAGCCCCATTCAAGATGAGGTTGGGTGGTGTATATTGTTTGTTCATGAAAATAAAAAAGGGTTGGATTGTTAAAAGCAAGTGTTGGTGGGAAGCCCTGGAATATCTAAAGGATTTAAAATTTAGTGCAATAAAGAGTAGTATATATAAATTAGAAAACATGCAAGAAGGATTGAAAAGTATACTTTTAGGATCAATCATTCATTGTGATGGTGATGGTGAGGTTGAGAAGAACTCGATCATGGAATTAAAGTAGAATGGTTGGAATGGAGGAGTGATTCTGACGTGTTCTGTAATCGTAGTATAAGAATATAAGAATTTACTGAATTCATTGGAATTTGGAGGTGGGAAATTTGAGTATAAGGTGAGAGAAAATCATCTAGGGTGGTTTGCGCATAGCCACAAAGACCCATAGATGCACCAGCTAAGAGTAGTGAGAGAATATCATTAAAGGACTTGATAGAACTGGGGAAAGTCCTATAAGAACTCGGACCGAAGATGTAGAAAAAGGACACTCCCCAAAAAATTTGAACAATACTGGCAGAATGGAAGGAAATTTCATGTAACTGATCCCAAAAATTTGCGATAGGAAAGACACATTGCCGGATGGGGATTGGGAATGTAAACATGAACCTTTATAGTTTTAGTGATGTAATATGCATACCAGTTGATGGTATACAAGTTTGAACACTGATCCTACACAATCTTCAAGATATAAACATAACATTTATAAATGGCAGGAAAACAAGTTTTCCATTAACATTTGAAATGTTCCAATAGCTTTGCAGCCTTGGAAGAGATACTTGTTATAGCTACAAGAAAACTGGTCCCTATGAAATAATAACAATTTCTCGAACATTCTTGATCGACAAAGTTTCCCCAAACAATTCTCTCTGTGGGTATGCATGTTATTCATATTGATAAATGGCAAAGTACATGGATGTTCTAGGCCCAGAAACCCATCTCATCATAATGTTCTAACTGCATCAAATGGTGAAGTACATGGAAATACCATTGGAGCATTTGTTGATGTAAGTGGTATCTACAAATACAGTGGTTACCTGTCGATGATGTTCTGGAATCCAACGTTTGGGGCGACGCAAGTAGATGCTTGATTGTAAGTTGTAAACTTGTTTGGTTGAGACGTTATGACATAGAATATAGAGAGAATGAATGGTGCAAGGGGGTGTTTGGTTTGATGAATATATGCAATATTTGTACACCATTTCCAATCCAAATGGCGGAAATGATTGCATCAACTATCCCAAGTACCACGGCTTTATTCAACCCCACTTATGGTGGCATTAACACCATTTCCTGTCATTCTCTCTACATTCAAGTCAGAACAGGACAGTGAAATCATAATTACAGCAACAAAACTTGCAAACAAAAGTTCTATCTACATCATTCCAAACAATGTACTTATAAATCCGACGACACCGCTTTACATGCAATCAAACAATGCATTTGCCACACCACTTACAACAACAAACGGTACATGCAATCAACAAACGGTACATGCAATCAGGGGCGGACCTACATGGAGGCGAGGGGGGACAGTTGTCCCCACTGAATTTTTCGCTCCGAGTTAAATATTCTTTTTTTTTTAATATAATTTCTTCATCAATTTTATGTTTTGTCCCCTCCGGAATTTGTAATTTTCAATTTCTATATATGTATTTACATCAGATTTTACTTTTTTCTTTATAATATTTATTTTTGTATGATTTGATACTCACAGAGAAGTCATGATCGAGGAACAACAAAATTTTGATGTAACAAACTTTATTTAACAAAATTTTGGACTTTCCTTACATTTAAAGTTTACTCTTTTTTTTTTTAATTTCTGCGTCCGCCCCTGCATGCAATATATATTTGTTGCATGATATTTCTATCTTCTTGCAAACCAAACATCGAATGCATGACGTTGCATATTGCATATGACATTGCATATTGCATATGACATTGCATACCAGAAGTATATATATATATATATATATATATATATATATATATATATATATATATATAGAGAGAGAGAGAGAGAGAGAGAGAGAGAGAGAGAACCAATGGTCATTGTAGAGAGTTTGATAGGTCTTAAATGATATTAAAGCTCAGAAGGGAAAGGACAGTGAGATTATTGTTGACTTAGATTACTTTTGGGACGGTGGTATAGCACGTCTGGAAGGAACATAACAGGCTTATCTTTGAGGAACGATTCGTTAGTACTTTTGATATACAAACAAATATAGATGTTGACATAGATATTTTAGACCCCAGACGAGGATTGTACTCGGGAAAAGATCTAAGTTGTAATTATCGTTGATCAGTAGTATTTATGTTCTTCAAATATATATATATATATATATATATATATATATATATATATATATAGAGAGAGAGAGAGAGAGAGAGAGAGAGAGAGAGAGGGAGAGGGGTAACCGAGCTCTTTGTAGAGATTGTTGTTGTGCTTGCCGTCCATGGACTTGGAAGCTCGAGCTGCACCATAGACCAAATGGCTCCTCCTCCGTGAAATGACCCATCTGCCTGCTGATGCCTGTTCTTTTGCCATTAGAGAGAGACCATTCCCCTCTTCCTTTGGGTTCGGTTTTGGTTATCATAGAATCCATCAAAGCCAAGCCAATCCTTATTGGGGACAACTGTTGTAGCTCACACAGACTTCATCCTTAGAATCTATGGTGGGGATTAAACGACACACCTTTTCTTGAATATTTACCCTATGAGTAATTTGCAATTATATACCAGTTTTTAGAAATGGTTAGCGTAAACTAATTTTATTAAAGAATATTTTAGCAAATGCTCTCATTATAAATATAAAAATTAACATATACCCTCAACTCAAATGTCTTCATCCCTTTGTATACAATATTAAAAAATTTAAGATATACCTACACTATTTAATCAAAATTTTGATTATTTTACTCATAATGGAAGCATTTACTAGTTTTTTTTTAAATAAGTGGAGGTATAAGCTAGCTTTTATATTTGTAGTTGGGTCATTTGCTAGTTTTTTAAATAAGTGAAAGTATATGCTAGTTCCTATATTTGTAGTGAAGACATTTGCTAAAATATTTCTTTTATTAACTAGATACACAAAATGAAGCTAACGATGAAACCCAAAAATTAATATACCCCTTATAATAATGTCCTAATAAATTTTTTTATTTATTTTAAAATTTAACTAGTTAAAACTAACATTTAATTATACTCATTATAACCCTATCTAAATTAGTTCTTTAAAAAATATCTCATTGTAGTGATATTGACTTAGATATGCGAGTATGGAATTCTTGGATAATTCTATGAGAAAAGAGATGGAAGAGAAAAATGAGAAATTTCTATGTTGAAGCTTTGATCATAAAACATTCCTTTGGTATAGAAAAATGTACCAAAGTATGTGCCCATGTGGGAAATTACTATTTAATCAGTCGTGATGTCCATTCTCAGACCAACATTGCACAAGAGGCTTCGAAAGATCGGACATATACTTCACATTTTGCTGAGTAAGTAATTTTCACAAAGTCAGCTTTAACACCACCGTCCCAACTCTCTTCACTTCAACTTTAGTCTAATTTGCCATAGTCACTTTTTTAAATAATGGTTCATATATTGCAAATAGATGCTTCACAGAATACACATGACATGAAACTCCAGTGTCTACCCACTAGTTAATGTCAATCACAAAAACGTTTACCTGCAAAATTGTAGCAATAGGGTTAAGCTCTCCTTATTTTTGTTTTTTGGCTTTGTTTTTGAACTTGTCCTTCTTGTTGGAACTGAAGCATACTACATTGTCTTTGGAATTGGAATTTAGGTACTTTGACTTTACATTTAATCCCATAAATTCCTTGTTGTTGTTGTAGGTATGCTTCTTCTTCTTTTGATCCACATCTTGGATCATGTTTGCATTGTAGAACTATTATCAAAGTGAGTCTACTTTGATATTGTTTCTCGCTTTTCTTTGATATGAATGACTTGCATCAAGTCCTCTAGTTTTATCTTCGTCTTCTAATGATAGCAGTCACTTGTCAAATGGCCCCATATTGCAGAAAGTTTGGAGAGAATTACCCCCACAATGAACTTGTTAATTAGTGGCATCTCCTAATATCTAAGTTTTTTGTTGAAGTTTTGATCGGTTCCTTTACTTGAGACATCACCACTTTGTTGGAGTGGATGGGGTTCCCAACTTATGTGGAGAATACTCCGGAGTGTGACGAGCATCATCCGTGTGTCGGAAAAGTTCGAAAAGTGCATCGAGCGCCGTGTATTGGAACATTTATGGTAAGCAAATATTAGATTTGATTTTCATCTTTGACTTTAATTATATTTATGATTGGATCTTTCATATATTAACTTTTCATATAATTGGATTTTCAATTTATGGCAAGCTAATTTATGAAAGAATAATCTATTTTCTGTTCCAAAGAGTTGCGGTGATCCGTGTTGGATCGGTGAGGAGCTTGTAGAGGGTGTAATCTCTTTATTCCATTAGTGGAGGTTCTTCAGGGTTTGACTCTGATCGTCCCGTTATTTTTTTATCTAGATTTTTTACGTAAAAATCTCTATGTCTGCGATTTGTGTTTGGTATTTTTTGGTTTGTACGTTTTGCTCGGTTCTCTCGCAGGTACTCTATGGTTTGGAGAACAGTTTTCGCGTTTCGTTCCCAACAATATGGTATTAGAGCTATGTTTTGGAATTCCAGATGGGTGTCAGGAGTTGACAGTCAAACCAGGGAGGAGAGATGGACGCGAAGCCGGTGCACATGGTAAACCTGAACGGTGCCAACTATCACTATTGGAGAAGCAAGATGAATGATCTGTTATTTGTCAAGAAGCTGCATCTGCCGATATTTGCTTCCGAGAGGCCCAGTGACAAATCTGAATAGGACTGAAAGTTCGAGAATATACAGGTGTGTGGGTACATCAGGCAGTTCATTGACGAGAAAGTGTACAACCACGTTGCCAGTATTGAGCACGCGAGGACGCTGTGGGATAAGCTGGAATCTTTGTATGCAAAGAATACCGAGGTAAATAAATTGTTCCTGATCCGGATAATGATGGGTCTGCAGTACAAAGATGGGACATCCATTGCAGATCATTTGAGTGAGTTCCAGGGTGTGGTTGACCACCTATCCTCGATGGGAGTCAAGTTCGAAGACGATGTTCAGGGACTATGGCTGTTGTGTACATTACTAGACTCGTGGGAGACCGTAGGACTGTCTATGATAGCTTCTGCTCCGGAAGGCGTGGTCAGCCTGGAGTTTGCCAAGAGCGGGTACTGAATAAAGAGATACGGAGACGTTCTCAGGGCACTTCATCAACATCCCACTCAGAGGCACTTGTTTCAGAGAGCCACAGAAGGGGTAAAAGCAGCGGTCCAGGCGGTGGCAGAGAAAAAAGCAGGGGAAGGTCCAAGGGTCGGTACGAGGACTCAGAGTTTTACCATTGTGGCAAGAAGGGTCACATCAAACGGAACTATTTCGCTTGAAAGAGAGAGAAGAAGGGCGATAAGGAAAAGCAGGGCGAGAACACTACAGCGGCGGCCTCGGCACATGGATGTGATCTGATCATTGTAGGTGATGTGGTAGTTATGAACCTCGCCTGAGATGACAACTCTTGGCTGGTAGGCTCATGTGCTTTAGCGCACGTATCTCACAACAGAGCACTATTTGCTACTTACAAAACAGGCGACTGTGGAGTGTTGAAGATGGCCAATGGAGATGTCTCGAAGGCAGTTGCCACTGGATATGTACATTTGAGGACAAAGACGGGTGCAGTTCTTGTTCTGAAAGATATTCATCATGTCCCTGATATCTGTTTTAACCTAGTGTCGGTTGGAAGGTTGGATGACGAGGGTTTCTTCAATCTCTTCGGGAACAGTCAGTGGAAGCTTTCCAGAGGTTCGATGGTGATTACCAGAGGAAGCAAGAGGTCCGGACTCTACTATATAGAAGGGAGCGCACATGGGAACATGAGATGAACACAGCTACTGATGCGTCTATCGAGTTATGGCACAGACGGCTCAGCCATATCAGCGAGAAGGGGATGAGATACTTGGTGAACATGAAGGTGATTCCAGTACTCAAGTCTACAAAGATGGAGAGGTGCACACACTGTTTGGCGGGAAATCAAAATATGGTGTCTTTTCAAAGTCACCCAAGTTCAAGGAAGCCGGGGTTGCTTGAGTTGATTCACTTGGATGTTTGCGGTCCTATGAAGGTAAAATCTATTGGTGATGCTTCTTACTTTGTAATTTTTATTGATGATTGTTCCAGAAAGGTTTGAGTATATGCCTTAAAGACCAAGGATCAGGTGATGCCTACTTTCAAGAAATTTCAGGCCTCCGTTGAAAGAAAAACGGGCAAGAAGCTGCTATGTGTTCGGTCAGACAATGACGGCGAATATATCGGTCCCTTTGATGCATACTATTAAGAGCAAGGGATACGACACCAGAAGACTCGACAAAGACACCTCAACTCAATGGTGTAGCGGAGCGGATGAACATGTCGCTGATGGAGAGGGTACGATGTTTGTTGTCAGAAACAAACTTGCCGGGCAGCTATTGGGGTGAGGCTCTTTACACAGCTTCTTATATTATTAATCTATCTTCTAGTGCTCCTTTTCAGGGTGATGTGCCTGACAAAGTATAGTACGGCAAAGAGATGCCATACAATCACCTGTGTGTGTTTAGTTGCAAGGCCTTCGTGCATGTACCGAAGGACGAGAGATCAAAACTTGAACCAAAGACGAGGCGGTGCATCTTTGTCGGTTACGGTCGGGATGAGTTTGGCTATAGACTCTGTCACACTCGATCCCAGATTTAGTATTGCTTGAATTTCTAGAATTTAATTTTTTTTGATAATATATTCATGTTGTATTTTATATGTTGGTTCCTGTCATTTTATTATTATTTTATTGTTCTTGTTGTTGAGAGAGACTAACCAAGACCAGTAGAATATCCATTGGCATTGCCATAGACCCGGTTTAGGACTCACATGTAGAATGGACACTTGGTTCGGTTCATTTTGGGTGAACCCATGACTAAACCCTCTTTTCTCCTCTCTTAGTATATATATGGCTTTTCGCTCTCCTCTCCTTCTTCTTTTTCATTTTATTTTCTCCTCTCCCTCAAGCTCCCTTAACCCTAACCCTAGAAAAAGTTGTTGCGACTTACACTGTGAGAGGTAGAGGCTAGGAGCCACCCAAGGCAAGTACATCTTGCTTAATGGTAAAATTTTAGATTTTTGGAATTTTATATATGTTTTTGTTTTAAAAATATATTTGATGGAAAATGTTCTCCTTGAGTTGCTTATCATATTTAGTTCTTGGAGTTTTGAATTATGATGTATAAATTTTTGTGTGTTCCATAAGTTTTCCTTGGTCTTGATCTATTAAAACTTAGTATTTTTTAAAAATACTTGTTCCTTATGTTAGAGTATTTTATTTCGAGCATTTTGGCTTTTATTTTACTTGATTTGGAGTTAAAATAAAGTTTTTATGAAGAAAATAATTTTTTTTTATTTTGGAGTTTCGGCCATGGCCGAACTTGCTGTTAGAGAAAACGAAGTCTTCATGCGGCCAGCTAGCCATGCGACCGAGAGTGCCATATGGACCGAGAGGGTTATGCCGCTTGAACTCTTGTAGCATGCCGACATCATGCATCCATCTTGTTGGACGCATGACTGCCTATTTCCACAAGTGTCCTTGGACACCTTGTGTTTTCACTCGCTGAACGAATAAAAAATTCGCTAAGTCCAAGAGGGGTGCATACTGCTAGTGGGTGCATGCGGCCAGAGAGTCCATGTGGCCAGTGGGTGCATGCGGCCAGAGAGTCCATGCGGGAAGCGGGTGCATGCGGCCAGTGAGTCCATGCGGCCAGTGGGCGTATGCGGCCAGAAATTCTTGTGTGCATTTTGTGTTCCCTGTTGTTATGTTCTCTCTGTAATTTCTTTTAGTGATTATTGTTGTGTGCTTCCTTATGTCGATACAAGTTTACATTACTAGACCAGTTTATGTACTATTTTACAATCCTCACGACACCGTGTAAATATCTTTGTATGAAAATCCATTGAATTTGGCATCGAAAAATCGAGTGTGAGTATTGTCCAATGTACCGCGAGTCGTGGATACGATAACTCGTGAAAAGCTCATACTCGTGATCCGTCATTCTAGGGAAGTTCTCAAGTGTCCACGACTCGAAAACTTAAAATAATTTAGTAATGATTAAACAAGATAACATTTACCTAGAGCATTTTGAGAGAAAAGAATATTGTGCTACCGGCTACCCCGATCCCCAAGGGCCCCATACGGCATGGACAATCCTGCTAGGCAAGGGCTCCATGACTGACCAAGTTTACGCATGCTGAGGCACTACAAGTTGTTGTTATGCATTTCTGTATATGTATTTCAGTATATGTTTCAGTTTCAGCTATGTTACATGACCATTTTTTTGATAAGTTTATGTTTACAAGAAATTTTATGATTATAAGACAAGTTTATGTTTACAAGACCAGTTTTTGATTCACAAGTTTATGTTTATGCTTATAAGTTCAATTGTTGTTTGTGATAAGTAACTAATTATGTTATTGTATGGATGACTGTATATTTAAATTTACTAGACAAACGTACCATTGGCCATCCGGGTTAACTGCAGTGCCGATGGTAGCGATATACTTCAAAGCATAAATTTGTTAGTAACTAGATTTGTGATAACCCTAGTTAGTTAATCATAGCAAGCCGTAGGCATGTTTGGCCATGGAATGAATGATTGTCTATTTGTTTAGCTCGTTCCTTTTAATTTATTCTTCGGCACGTGGTTATGGTGCTAAGTTCTGCTCGGGTGAAGGTCTACAACCCCGGTCTTTATTTAGTTTAAGGGTCGTGGTCCCGATCCAGAGTAGTTCCTATGCTCTTTTGCCGCTCGTTGCCTTACTTTCATTTTTGCACTTATTATCAGTTCTTCTAGTGTTGTTCTTGAGACAAGTATATTGGTACCGTACAAGTCTCGATCTGCATTTGTTTCTTATATGTCTCTTTTGCTTATGTTGTGATGTGTTTTGTCTATCACCTCAAGCTCCTTTGTGGTACTTATTGCTTGGGGTTCTGACCCCACTAGTTTAGTATGGCCATATTATCCCGTGTGGTGCCCTGTTCCCCCTTTACGGGGAGCGTGGCTAAGAAATACTTTTGGTATCGTTCGATCAGGAAAGATTGAATCAAGATCTTTTTTTCGTTATGGATTTTTTTCTTCGGAATCGATTCCCATATTCAGTAGAACATGCCCCAAGGATGAACTTAGCAGCAAAGTCAAGAGGGACCTATCCACTGCAAGTTTTTTTGCCTAGTTTTTGCTGTCGTCTTATTGCTTTCGTGCTTTTGAGTTGGTTTTCAGATTTGCACTTTCTTGAATGATTTTGATGAATTTTATTATTTTTGTTCGTTGAACTGTATTTTATTCTGAGCTTGGAAAGAGTAAAAGAGGTATTGATCATCTTTTTGTGGTAATGCAGGTGATCGTGCAGTAGACGTCGTGCGAGCAGAATCTTGAAGCACCTCTTTTTTTCCTCTCCCCACTGATTTTGTATGGCCAGATTACCACGTGTGGTGCCCTGTTCCCCCTTTACGGGGAGCGCGGCTAAGAAATACTTTCGGTATCGTTCGATCGGAATAGATTGAATCAAGATCTTTTCCTCATTAAGAATTTTCTTCTTCGGAATCGATTCCCATATTCAGTGGATCGTGCCCCAAGGATGGACTTAGTGGCAGAGTCAAGAGAGACCTACCCGCTGCAAGTTTTCTTGCCTAGTTTTCGCTGTCATCTTGTTGCTTTCGTGCTTTTGAGTTGGTTTTCGGATTTGCGCTTTCTTGAACGATTTTAATGGATTTTATTATTTTCATTCGTTGAACTGCATTTTATTCCGAGCTTGGAAATAGTAGAAGAGGTATTGATCATCTTTTTGTGGCAATGCAGGTGATCGTACAATAGACGTCGTACGAGCGGAGTCTTGAAGTACCTCTTTTCTTTCCTCTCCCCACCAACTTGTGAGTGACTATAATTTAATTTAGTTGACCCTTATTCCAAGTCTTCGCATCTAAAATATTTTTTTCTTGATTGTTCCGATCAAACGATACCATAATAACTAAAAGATGTCAAGATAAAATGAAATAGACTTGGATTACTTTTGCTTGTGAATCAATTTGTGAATAATTACCTTGTTGTATGCTAGTTCATTTGGAACATTCTTTCATTATATTTTAATTCTAGTCAGAATATATATATACTTCTTCTATTATTGAGCTATGTATAGAACACACCTTTTTATGAAATAAACTGATCAGGGTGACTATGCATGACAGATCATGCCCTGTTACTTGGCTCGTGCTTGTGTTGCCTTAAACTACCTCAATTGATAACTTAGTAGACTTCGTTTGGTCACGGACAACTTGTGCACAAGGTCTTAGTTCATGCGGATGGTCGCTAGGGCACTGGCACCGATCCGATCCGGACAGAACTCCCTGATAATCGTCTGCTTCGGACGGGATGGCCTGTGACGCCCATGTTCCATACGTTGCATGCCATTCCATCCCGAGACTATAACTCATCCACTATGGCAATGTGCCATTGCTCCTCTCATATATTTAAACTGTGCAAGCTAACTATGTCTTCGTATTAGGGAAGGTCATGGTAAGTATTGTGCAAGTGGTTCGGACGGGCAGGTAAAAGTTGCCGAGCGATGACATGCTTGTTCAGTAAAATTCCATATCTATTACATGCTTGTAAATTTAACTTAGGCAAGATAGAAAGACCACATAATAACTTGCATGCTCCACATAAATAATGTGTTAATTGGTATAGTTGGGTTAGCTCTCCTTTACCAGTGCATTTTGATGTACTGACCCTCGTTGCAACAGGTTTTTTGTGCCAAGGCGATCCTGCAAGGAGCATAGCGACTTCCCATTCCAGTCCACCTACCGGCACGCCCTAATCGTGCCTTCGAAGAGATGTTTTGGAGTTTTCGGGAGCTCGTGCACATACCTTTTGCAGCTTCGTGGAAAGGCCATAGCTTCGCCTGAAGGTGTCTATAGCTTTGAAGTTTTAGTAAAATGATGTAATGTACATGACTGTTATCTCATTTTGTGTCCACTTTTGTAAGCCCGTACGGCAATTATCCGACTCGTTCAAGAGTTTGTAAAAGATATTCATTATCAATAAAGAGGACTGTTATCTCATTTTGCGTCTACATACCTTTTATCAATATATTATGAGCCTGATACAAGTTACTTTCTTTTAAAGGAATGACTCAAGCGGAAGCATCAGCGCTAGCACAAGGAGAGGTAGAAGCCCAGGAAAGTAGTTCCGACACCTCGAAAAGTTCCACAAGCCAGCGAGCCATGTCCCCTGTCGACACGATTGAGCAAATGATGCGGATGCTTAAAGTAAGCTAGCAGAGGGATAAGGCTCGCTATAAGCAAACCGAGAAGCGAGCGAAAGAGCAACAGAGAAAGTTCGATGGCAATCTAGAAGCCCAATTTGTAGTCCAACAAAAGCAGGTAGATGCCCTGCAACAGATCGTTAAGACCTTAGCCTCCAACCATTCTGCAACTACAACAGCGATACCGGTGGAGCGACCCACGCCTGAAGTCGAAATACCTCAAACTCCAAAGAAGAAAGATGTTACTACCTTCGACTTTGTCGACTTCAAAAAGGTCTGTAACACATCATTCAAGGGGACTGAAGATCAGGTAGTGACTCTAGATTGGCTGGCAGAACTTGAGGATCACTTCAAATTGCTAGAGGTACCTGAGGAGAAGCGAGTTTCGTGTGCCCAACTACAGCTCCTCTTATATGCATACGATTGGTGGAACGTACATCGAAGATCTCTCTCCGTAGACGAAGAAGACGAGACGATCGCGTGGGCTACCTTCCGTAGCGCGTTTGAGGAGGAGTTCGTATCCCTTCTCGTACGTCGGCAAAAGGAGAACCAGTTCGTGCAGCTTCGGTAAGGCAATATGACCGTGAAGCAGTACTCCGATGAATTTAATCGGCTCGCCAAATTTGCAAGCGCCTATCTACCTGATGCGGCGAGCCTAGCAAGACGATTCAAAGGCGGCCTGCGGACTGCCATCCATGTCCACGTGGTCGTTCTCCAATACCTGACTATGCAAAAAGTTCTCAATAATGCCCTCTCTCTTGAACCGTAGTATCCTTCGGTTGCTGCCAGTGTTGTGCATACTTCCAATCATAAGCTCTCTAGCAACGCAGGAGGAAATACCACTCCAAAGCATCCAAATAACGACGGTCATCCGAAAAAAAATCTAGGGCAACATTGTACGTACTGTAACAGATAAGGGCACACTGAAAATGACTGTCGCCGAAGGATCGAGTCATACCTCCATTGTGGTGATTCAACCCATCAGCTTAGTAACCGTCCGCTTCCCCCCAAGCTTCGCCCTCAATATCCAAATTATGCGACAGCACCTCAAGCCAACCGAGTCGCACTGCAATAAGTGCGTCGTCAAGCTTAAGGCCGAGTGTACACTTTGACACGGGAGGAGGCCCTAGCATTGGACATTATGGTGTCAAGTATATTGCTTTTCAATAACATACCTGCTCGCGTGCTATTTGATTCTGGTGCTACGCATAGCTTTATATCTGTCACGACCCGCACCCAGTATAGGGGCACGAGAGCGTGGGTACGTCCAGCCTACGCCGCAGCATCGACGGTAGAACGCTGTCTAGGTCACAGTAATACTAGATAACTAAACACCTGTCAATAATATACATCTCCATAATCTCACAATATAACTCAATCACCACAACTATAAGGCACGATAAAAGATAAAAGGAAATGACATAGTTAAATACCATGTCTCAAACATAAAGATACTCACAGTCTAGTTGTCCAACACAAGTTTCCAATTAAACTTAACATAGGACTAAACATAAACTGAAATATCCTCCATAAGTCTCAAGCATAAATAAACACTATCTAAACAGCTGTAGGCAAAGTCTCATCTAGAAGCATAGTCTTCTCTAGGATCTCTGGTACATAGTCTGCTTCTATACCTGGTCCGTAATGCGTAGTACAGAAATCCTCAAGGTTCTCTGGAAAAAATATCCAGTCAGGATTGGAACGAAAACATACCTCTAACAGCAGTTCCACATATATTGACAAAAACTATAACACAGTGTAAAGAAATACAAGACATATATGAAATAACTGGAAATAAGAAATACTGGAATAAAGAATGCTGGAATAAAGTACTGGAACATCATCATCAATAGCATCTGACATGGAATAGAACTACAAGTGTACGCAAGTACAAAGAACTGGTATGTAAGTGTATGTAAGAACAACAACTAGAACATGTGGAAATACAAGATCAATCTATCAAGATACATGTCAAGAATCATCTAACTAAGTGTGTGAAACATCAGTATATCATGTGATCGGCTTGGGTTATATGACTCATTACATGGATTAGCGATCATCCCCAACAGGTCAGGCTAACCAGAATGTAACAGCGATGAGGCATGTAAGGGTAAGGCTGCACCGACGTAAAATATGGGTGAGCTAATGCTGCATGTAAGGGGTATGATCACATAAGCTACTAATACTTCCCCGTTTTCCCTGCTAGCACGATGGATTCCCATCACGACTCCTCGTGACAGGTCTCAATGATGCCAACTCGTGTAAAGAACAGTGTCAGAGTTATGTACGCTATACAACAAAAATTATAGAGATAATCAATATAATGGAAACTGTCAGAGAATGTACTCGCCTGTGGTCCTTAGCTGGCAATACCAAAGTCCGGGTTCCAAGGTACCGTCTGAGTGATCCAACAGTCCTATAGATATATCATAAACACAATACTGCATCAGGCATCACACTAATACATGATTAACAGAATGATCAAGGATTATACTAGGGGTCGCGTCTGTAATTGCTGTGCATAACAGACAGTCAATGGTACGGTCTTGCCAGTACGTCAGTGTACATATGGCAGTCTACTATCATGCTACATGGTCACAGGTAGATGTGGCTACGGGGTATCCGTGGTCACAATCAAGACATCTCGGACATGTGATACATATGACTTAATATGAACTAATCTCTCATCGTAGTAATTAATTACATTTATAATAGATATATATAAGTGTATTAACCTAATTGAGCATTATACGGTTCGTAGGCATATATTAACCTATATTAATTATGATTATAATATACGTATTGATATACTAGGGAATACCTACACATTACTTATACGCAAGTATATAGATATTAGTTGGAAACATTATATATATACACCAATATACCAATACGTATGCAAATACGTATATACATACGTCCCTAGTTACTTGTATATCATCGCAGGAAATGATGGGAACGTGGACAGGAGCTAACCTATGCTCGGCACGATGACGATTACGAGGCGATGGTCACGAACAGGGAAGGCTGGTCGATGTGCAGGGTCGGTCGTCGAACTTTGGTCGGTAGCGTCGGTCTCCGCGGAACTTCTCGGTCGGCAGCGTCGGTCTCCGTGGGAACTTCTCGGTCGGCAGCGTCGGTCTCCGCGGGAACTTCTCGATCGGCAGCGTGCAGCGCTCGGGGCTCGGGGCTCGGCGTTCAGCGCTCGGCGCTCGGCGTTCAGCGCTCGGGGCTCGGGGTCAGCGGGTGTCCGGCGCTCGGGGGTGTCCGATGAGGAACAGCAAGGTCGGGGGGGGGTTGAGATGGTCGGTTGGGGTGTATTAGGTTTTGGTTGAAAAGAATAAGGAAGCTATACTTATGTATATATATGATCATGGTAGACTTTGGGTTGACCTAGAATTAGGTCTGCTCAAAGCCTTCCTGGAATTGGGCTTCTCATGGGTATTACAATGGTTGAAATTTTAGTAAAGAAATTGCTAAGATGCATTGGTTCGATGGTCTGAGGCCATGGTTCAGGAATTTTGATGCCGTATTACACACTCCCAAGAATTTATGGAATTTATCTAAAGGAGAATTTGGGTTTATATACGTATCGTTAAACGGAAAGGATACCGCAATGTACTCTTGCACCAAGGTGTCTAAACAATGAAAGGTTGTACAAGTTCGACTTATGCATCAATTTGATAAAAGTGAATGCACGTGGGGGTTAAAAATTCAAAACGACGGTGAGGTACAACAAATTAAAATTACAGAAAATTGAGAATAATCAATTATCATGCAATTATTTACTCATTAATTACGAAAAGACGAAAATACCCCTAATCCAAAAAGTGGGGGTGACAAGTCTACCCTCCTTAAAAGAATTTCGTCCTCGAAATTAAAATAAACTATCACATGAATAAAACAATCAATTAATGAATTATACCTCAAGTCTCGAAGAGATATGGATACCTCTCGCGCATCTCGTCCTCTCTCTCCCAAGTTGATTCTCCTGGAGAGTGATTTCTCCATGCAACACGAACCAAGGGAATAGTCTGGTTCTGCAATATCTTCTCTCTTCGATCCAAGATCTCCACAGGTTCAGGATAGCTGAGTGTCGGTCCAACTTCGATCTCCGAGTGATCTAATACGTGACTAGGATCTGCCACGTACCATCTCAGCTGTGACACGTGGAACACGTTATGCACTCCATCTAGAGCAGGCGGCAAGTCTAGTCTATAGGCCACTGCACCGACCCTTGCAAGAACACTGAAGGGCCCGATGTATCGTGGACTAAGCTTCCCTCCTCTGCCGAAACGAATCATGCCCCGTGTCGGAGAAATCCGTAGGAACACCAAATCGCCAATCTAGAACAACGATCTTAACACGCAATCTAAACAAACAATCACAAATCAAACCAAACAAATCAAAACAATACCTGAAACTCTAGGGGTCTACGGTGACTATCTGCCCAATGTCGTTGTCTGTCCTGCGCCACTCGCAGTCTGTCTTTGATAAGTTTTACCTTTTCTGCTGCGTCCACGACCATTTCTGGTTCTAACAAGGCTCTTTCTCCAACATCATCCCAAGATAAAGGTGTACGACACCTCCGTCCATATAAAGCCTCGAATGGTGACATCTCAATGCTGGCCTGGTAGCTGTTGTTGTAAGCAAACTCTAACAAGTGTAGATGATCCTCCCAAGAACCTCCGAGATCCAATACGCAAGTGCGTAACATATCTTCTAGAGTCTGAATAGTCCTTTCAGACTGCCCGTCTGTCTGAGGGTGATATGCGGTACTGAACTTGAGCTGAGTGCCCAAGCTAGACTGCAGGCTCCTCCAGAAATGGGAAGTAAAACGACTATCTCGATCTGAGACAATACTTACAGGAACTCCATGTAATCTGACAATTTGCTGTACGTACATCTCTGCTAGCTTCTCCGTCGAAGTACCCACTTTGAAAGGTAAAAAGTGGGCTGATTTGGTCAACCTATCCACGATGATCCAAATTGCGTCCTTTCCTCCTGGAGAACGAGGAAGTCCTGAAACAAAGTCCATAGTCACGTGCTCCCACTTCCATTCTGGAATGGGTAAGGGTTGAAGCAATCCCCCTGGCCTCTGTCGATCTGCTTTCACCTGTTGGCACTCTAAACATCGGGATACGAAGCGTGCTACTTCGCGCTTCATACCATACCACCATACATGCTTCCTCAAATCTCGATACATCTTGTTGGCTCCGGGATGCATCGAGTACTGAGAGCGGTGTGCCTCCTGTAAAACTTCTTCACGTAGCTCTCCACTCGGCACACACATCCTCGTGCCATGTCGTAAGGATCCATCATCCGCAATAGTGAAATCGTCTATCAATCCTGCCTGAACTTGTGCTCTAATATTTCGTAGAGTCTCATCATCATACTGTGCCGCTCTAATTTTGTCCATCAGTTCTGATTGAATCTGCAGTCCCCATATCTGAATCTCAGCTCCTGGAACTAATACCTCAATTTCCAAGCTCTCAAGATAAGCTAATAAGTGTCTATCCGAAGTCAAACACATAGCCATTGGGTACCTGCTCAAGGCATCCGCGACTACGTTGGCTTTTCCTGGATGATACTGTAATGAGATATCAAAGTCTTTCATCAATTCCAACCACCTTCTCTGTCTCATATTCAGCTCCTTCTATGTAAACACGTACTTTAAGCTCTTGTGGTCTGTGAAGATTTCTACACGCTCTCCGTACAGATAGTGCTTCCACAGCTTTAGGGCAAAGATAACTGCTGCTAACTCCAGATAGTGAGTGGGGTAGTTCTTTTCATGAGGGCGTAATTGTCTTGAAGCATAGGCAATTACTTTTTCGTGTTGTTGAAGAACGCATCCCAACCCTTTTCCCGAAGCATCACTGTAGATAGTGAATCCACCTGTCCCTGATGGCAACGTCAAAACTGGCGCTGTCGTCAATCTCCTTTTCAGCTCATCGAATGCGGCTTGACATTCTTCTGTCCAGACAAATTCCACATCCTTCTTGGTCAGCCTAGTCATTGGCTCTGCAATCTTGGAGAAGTCTTGTACAAATCTTCTATAGTATCCTGCTAGTCCGAGAAAGCTCCTGATTTCAGCTACCGTGCTGGGGGTAGTCCATGACTTCACTGCCTCTATCTTCTTTGGGTTAACTGAAATTCTGTCACCTATCACCATGTGTCCAAGAAATTCAACCTCTTCAAGAAAGAACTCACACTTTGAAAGCTTCCCGTACAATCTCTCTCTCCTGAGAGTTTCTAAGACTATTCTCAAGTGCTCTTCGTGCTCTTCTGGGGTTTTTGAATATACTAGAATGTCGTCAATAAACACCACTACAAACTTGTCAAGGTACTGGTGGAACACCTTGTTCATCAAGTTCATAAATACTGCTGGTGCATTGGTTAAACCAAACGACATTACTGTAAATTCAAACTGGCCATATCTGGTTCGAAAGGCGGTCTTCGGTATGTCTTCTTTCTTCACTTTCATCTGGTGATAGCCTGACCTCAAGTCTATTTTTGAAAACACCTTTGCTCCGTTCAATTGATCGAAAATATCATCTATCCTCGGCAGCGGGTATTTGTTTTTGATAGTGAGGTTATTCAAAGCTCTATAATCGATACACATACATACCGTGCCATCCTTCTTTGGTACAAATAATATCGGTGCTCCCCATGGCGATGAACTGGATCTAATAAAACCTTTGTCTTGCAGCTCCTCAACTTGTTTCTTCAGTTCTACCAACTCGTTGTTGTTAACTCTATAGATATGTTGTGAAATAGGCTCTGCTCCTGGTATCAAGTCTATAGAGAACTCAACATCTCTGTCTGGTGGCAAACCTGGCAACTCCTCTGAAAATACATCCAGGAACTCCGCTATAAGTGGATGCGGTAACTCTTCTTCTTCCGCCCTGGCTCTGCAAAAAGTGCCTCTGCTCCGCTCCTCTGCTCCTCTGGCAATCTCGAACTATGGCTCTCCTGGTGGTCGAAATACTACTCTTCCTCTGCGACAATCTATAAAAGCATGGTGTTTACTCAGCCAGTCCATTCCGAGTACAATATCGTATTCCTGAAGTGGCATAACGAGTAAACTCACGCTCAACTCTCGGCCTTCTAATGACACTCTCCGATTCTTGCAACAATCACGGACTAGGATAATGCCTCCTCCTGTCGTGATCTTGCAAGTCCTATCTAATGGTTCCATTTCTAAATGATGTTTAAGGGCATAAGATACAGATACGAAACTATGGGTAGCGCCAGAATCAAACAATGCAAGTGCTAGAATAGAATCGAGTAAAACTGAACCTGAAATCACGTCTCCAGCTGGCTCAGCCTCCTCAGTGGTCATGGCGTAAGCTCGTCCTTGTGGTGCTCCTCTCTGTTGTTGCTGTTGCTGAGCAAACCTCTCCTGCTGTGATGGAAGTGGAGGTCCTCTCTACTGGCCTCCTGGTACAATAGGTGCTCTGGCTGGTCCTCTCTGAGCTGCTCCTCCTCCTTGGCGAGTCTGAATAGCTGGACAGTCCCTCAGCTGATGTGCTGCTGATCCACACGATAAGCAAGTGCCCAACCTTTTTCTGCAGATGTCTCTTGTATGTCCCATCTTTCCGCAATACGAACAAGGGGTAGCGAGTTGATTATGCCTCTGTGGTTGCTGTTGTTGAGCATGTCCTCGAACTGGTGCCTGTTGCTGGTGTTGCTGCTGGTACGGCCTATGTTGTTGTTGTTGTTGAAAGTGTGGGCGCTTGGCTGGTCCTGTGTTACCTCCTGTTGCTTCAGACGTATCGCGTCCTCTCTTGGGCCTAAGGTCCAAGTCGTCTTCGGCAATCTGGGCATCCATCAGAATACCCTCAAATGTAGCAGTACGTCGTCCCGAAGTACGAGACTTGATCTCCCTATTCAATCCTTTTCTGAATTTTTGAGCTCTGTCTCCTGGGTCTCGAATCATCGATGGCGCAAATTGACTCAATCGGCAAAACTCTGCAGCATACTCGTCGACTGACATGCCTCCTTGGACTAAGTCATGAAACTGACTTTCTAAAGCTCCCAAGGCTACATCAGGAAAGAATTTCTCTTTGAAGAGTTCTTTAAAGTTCTCCCAAGTAAGTCCTTCAGCGGCGAGTCTCGGCTCTGTACGATACCACGTCAGTGCGATATCAAACATCTGGTTGCCAGCGGCCTCTATCTGAAGAATCTCTGGAATCTGTGATAAGCGAAGATTCCTTTCTATATCTTCTAACTATTCGTCAGCATATAGTATTCCTTCTGTGCCTTTGAACTCTCGAGGCATCATCCTCTTAAAGTCCACTATGGTACCGGGCCTCTGTTGTTGCTGACCTTGATGTTGCGGTTGTCGTGCTACTCTCTCCACAGCCAGGAGAGTCATCTGATTAGCATTCTCCATGCTCTCTCTCATCAGTTCAGTCTGCGCCTGGTGTGCTTCTGCTTGCATTCTCTGAGCCTCAGCTTGAACACGTTGAGCTTCTGCGGTTACTCTCTGGCCCTCTAGCATGCCCTGCATCAATGCGAACATCTGTGCCCCGTCAGCGGGCACTCCTCCGAAAATTGGTGTCGATGGTGGTGGAAGGTCGTCTGTCATAGTTGGGGCAATCCTCTGTATAGGTGGAGGAGGAATCCCGTTAATTGCAGACACTCCCACACGAACAGGAGATATAGGAGAATCTCCAGGTATCTGTTCGTCAGGTTGAGGGGTGGCAGTCCTCTCTGAATTGGTTGCTCCCATTCTCATGGATCTAGTATTCGACGACATCCTGAATATAGATCAAAGAATCAATTAAGGTAATATATGTGATATTATCAAGGAAGGACACTAAAGTGCTAAGGAAACAATTCATTAGAATATCAATAAGAAGTTCAGAATTTCCTAGTGTGATTGAGCATACTCTTATCCTAGATCCTATTCCTATATCCTAGCACAGGCTTGTAGCAATACAACTAAGTTGTCGCACTACCACGATATCGTATAACTTGTGAAAACCAAACCTGCATGGGCCACTACTAAAAATGTGTCACGACCCGCACCCAGTATAGGGGCACGAAAGCGTGGGTACGTCCAGCCTACGCCGCAACATCGGCGGTAGAACGCTGTCTAGGTCACAGTAATACTAGATAACTAAACACCTGTCAATAATATACATCTCCATAATCTCACAATATAACTCAATCACCACAACTATAAGGCACGATAAAAGATAAAAGGAAATGACATAGTTAAACACCATGTCTCAAACATAAAGATACTCACAGTCTAGCTGTCCAACACAAGTTTCCAATTAAACTTAACATAGGACTAAACATAAACTGAAATATCCTCCATAAGTCTCAAGCATAAATAAACACTATTTAAACAGCTGTAGGCAAAGTCTCATCTAGAAGCATAGTCTCCTCTAGGATCTCTGGTACATAGTCTGCTTCTATACCTGGTCCGTAATGCGTAGTACAGAAATCCTCAAGGTTCTCTGGAAAAAATATCCAGTCAGGATTGGAACGAAAATACACCTCTAATAGCAGTTCCACATATATTGACAAAAACTATAACACAGTGTAAAGAAATACAAGACAGATATGAAATAACTGGAAATAAGAAATACTGGAATAAAGAATGCTGGAATAAAGTACTGGAACATCATCATCAATAGCATCTGACATGGAATAGAACTACAAGTGTACGCAAGTACAAAGAACTGGTATGTAAGTGTATGTAAGAACAACAACTAGAACATGTGGAAATACAAGATCAATCTATCAAGATACATGTCAAGAATCATCTAACTAAGTGTGTGAAACATCAGTATATCATGTGATCGGCTTGGATTATATGACTCATTACATGGATTAGCGATCATCCCCAACAGGTCAGGCTAACCAGAATATAACAGCGATGAGGCATATAAGGGTAAGGCTGCACCGACGTGAAATGTGGGTGAGCTAATGCTGCATGTAAGGGGTATGATCACATAAGCTACTAATACTTCCCCGTTTTCCCTGCTAGCACGATGGATTCCCATCACGACTCCTCGTGACAGGTCTCAATGATGCCAACTCGTGTAAAGAACAGTGTCAGAGTCATGTACGCTATACAACAAGAATTATAGAGATAATCAACATAATGGAAACTGTCAGAGAATGTACTCGCCTGTGGTCCTTAGCTGGCAATACCAAAGTCCGGGTTCCAAGGTACCGTCTGAGTGATCCAACAGTCCTATAGATATATCATAAACACAATACTGCATCAGGCATCACACTAATACACGATCAACAGAATGATCAAGGATTATACTAGGGGTCGCGTCTGTAATTGTTGTGCATAACAGACAGTCAATGGTACGGTCTTGCCAGTACGTCAGTGTACATATGGCAGTCTACTATCATGCTACATGGTCACAGGTAGATGTGGCTACGGGGTATCCGTGGTCACAATCAAGACATCTCGGACATGTGGTACATAGGACTTAATATGAACTAATCTCTCATCGTAGTAATTAATTACATTTATAATAGATATGTATAAGTGTATTAACCTAATTAAGCATTATACGGTTCATAGGCATATATTAACCTACATTAATTATGATTATAATACACGTATTGATATACTAGGGAATACCTACACATTACTTATACGCAAGTATATAGATATTAGTTGGAAACATTATATATATACACCAATATACCAATACGTATGCAAATACGTATATACATACGTCCCTAGTTACTTGTATATCATCGCAGGAAATGATGGGAACGTGGATAGGAGCTAACCTGCGCTCGGCACGATGACGATTACGAGGCGATGGTCACGAACAGGGAAGGCTGGTCGATGTGCAGGGTCGGTCGTCGAACTCCGGTCGGCAGCGTCGGTCTCCGCGGAACTTCTCGGTCGGCAGCGTCGGTCTCCGTGGGAACTTCTCGGTCGGCAGCGTCGGTCTCCGCGGGAACTTCTCGATCGGCAGCGTGCAGCGCTCAGGGCTCGGGGCTCGGCGTTCAGCGCTCGGGGCTCGGGGCTCGGCGTTCAGCGCTCGGCGCTTGGCGTTCAGCGCTCGGGGCTCGGGGCTCGGCGTTCAGCGCTCGGCGTTCAGCGCTCGGGGCTCGGGGTCAGCGGGTGTCCGGCGCTCGGGGGTGTCTGATGAGGAACAGCAAGGTCGGGGGGGTTTGAGATGGTCGACTGGGGTATATTAGGTTTTGGTTGAAAAGAATAAGGAAGCTATACTTATGTATATATATGATCATAGTAGACTTTGGGTTGACCTAGAATTAGGTCTGGTCAAAGCCTTCCTGGAATTGGGCTTCTCATGGGTATTACAATGGTTGAAATTTTAATAAAGAAATTGCTAAGATGCATTGGTTCGATGGTCTGAGGCCATGGTTCAGGAATTTTGATGCCGTATTACACACTCCCAAGAATTTATGGAATTTACCTAAAGGAGAATTTGGGTTTATATACGTATCGTTCAACGGAAAGGATACCGCAATGTACTCTTGCACCAAGGTGTCTAAACAATGAAAGGTTGTACAAGTTCGACTTATGCATCAATTTAATAAAAGTGAATGCACGTGGGGGTTAAAAATTCAAAACGACGGTGAGGTGCAACAAATTAAAATCACCAAAAATTGAGAATAATCAATTATCATGCAATCATTTACTCATTAATTACGAAAAGACGAAAATACCCCTAATCCAAAAAGTGGGGGTGACAATATCCACAAATTTTGTCGTAGAAAATAAGATAGAAATGACACCATTATATCTAGACCTTAGTGTTAGCATCCCATCGGGCACGAAGATACATGTTCGTTCAGTATGTCAGGGCGGTTACGTTTGTATTGGGGAAAGGAAACTCTCGCTCGATATATTAGTCCTAGATATTCGGGATTACGACATCATCTTGGGGATGGATTGGCTCGGCGCTTACTCAGCAACTATCGAATGTGCAGAAAAATGGGTCATCTTCCGTCTACCTGGAGAGGCCAAATTCTGCTACATGAGTGGTTTAGAAACAAATGCATCAAGGACCTGCATGGTAATTTTTACGATATCAGCTAGGTGGATGCTATACTCTGGATGCGAGGGATACTTAGCGTCAGTTTAGAACACGCAGCAAAATTGTACAAACGTTGAGTCTTCTTCCGTTGTGGCAAAATTTCCTAATGTATTTTCTAGCAAACTACCTGGCATGCCACCCGATCGAGGAATCGAGTTCACCATCGATACCTTCCCAAATATCCAATCAATTTCTAAAGTCCCGTACCGAATGGCCCCTGCTGAACTAAATGAGTTAAAGTACCAACTATAAGAACTGCTTGACCGTGGATATATTCGTCTGAGTGTGTCTCCTTGAGGCGCGCCTGTACTTTTTGTAAAGAAGAAAGACGGGGCATTGCGACTCTGCATAGACTATCGAGAGCTAAATAATGTCACTATCTGAAACTTGTATCCCATGTCCCAGATCGACGACCTCTTTGATCAGCTGCAAGGGGCGTCGGTGTTTTTGAAGATAGATCTTCGCTCTGGCTACTACCAATTAAATATCAAGCCAGAGGATATGCCGAAGTCAGCATTTCGCACCCGCTATGGCTATTACGAGTTTTGTCATGCCGTTTAGACTGATGAATGCTCCTGCCTTATTTATGGATTTAATGAACCGGATGTTCCAACCATTCCTTGATAAGTTTGTGGTTGTATTCATAGACGATATCTTGTTATACTCGAAGAATAAGGATGAAAGCGCAGGACACCTGCGGATGGTGCTTCAAACTCTTCGAGATAATAAGTTGTTCGCGAAGCTAAGCAAGTGCGAGTTCTGGTTGGACAACATATCTTTCCTCGGGCACATCATTTTTGCGGATGGCATCTCAGCCGACCCAAAGAAAGTTGAAGCCATCGTGAAGTGGAAGAGACCTGAGTCGGCCAGCGACATTCGAAGCTTCCTTGGTTTAGCAGGCTACTACAGGAGATTCATAAAAGATTTTTCAATGATGGATTTGCCTCTGACTCATCTCACTCGGAAAGGAGTAATGTTCGCGTGGACGGACGACTGTGAAGTTTTATTTGTGAAATTAAATCAATGACTCATCTCAGCATCGATTCTTACTCTTTCGGACAGACTCGATGATTTTAAGATCTATAGCGATGCTTCAGAAAATGGTTTGGGATGTGTCCTTATACAGAGGGACAAGGTGATAGCCTTTGCGTCGAGGTAGTTAAAGCCTTACGAAAGAAACTATTTGATGAACGATCTGGAACTTGAAGCGGTGGTGTTCACGTTAAAGTTATGGCGGCATTACCTTTATGGCGTACCGTGTAAAATATTCACGGATTACAAAAGCCTCAAGTACCTCTATACTCAAAAGGATTTGAATCTACAACAACGACGTTGGCTTGAACTCCTTAGCGACTTTGACTTGATGATCAGATATACACCGGGCATGGACAACGTTGTAGCTGATGCACTGAGTCGAGTGTTGTTGGGAGCTTAGCTATCGATGATAGGCTGCGAAAAGATCTCGAAAGTTTGGATATTACACTCTGAATCAGATACAAAAAGGGGGCGCAGGTGGATCAGTTGTGCCTCGAACCATACATATTGGAGAAAGTTAAGTCCGCTCAGAAGGACGATATGTTCCTAGAGAAGATGCAAAATCTTATCTCAGCAGAAAAGGCGACCGACTTTGCGGTGAGCACGGATTGAATAATGCGGGTGAAGGAAAGATTATGTATTCCTAAGATGCAAACCTCAGAAAAGAGATACTCACTGAAGCCCACTGTGCGAGTTATACTTCACATCCAGGAAGCACGAAGATGTATCGAGACCTCCACACGATATTTTGGTGGCACAACATAAAAAGGGATATGGCGTTGTTTGTGTCGCAATGCATGGCTTGTCAGAGAGTAAAGGCCAAGCACCAGAAGCCGGACGGAGAGATGCAGAATCTTGCTATACCGGAGTGGAAATGGGAACACGTAACGATGGATTTTATTATTGGTTTTCCAAAGACGCAACAGAGGAATAATATGTCTGGGTCATCGTCGATCGACTCACTAAGTCAGCTTACTTTTTGTCTATCAAAGTTACTTGGAGTGCCGACCGTCTGGCGCAGATCTACCTCAATGAGATCGTTCGACTCCACGGTGTGCCCGTATCCATTATCTCCTATCGATATGGACGATTCTTGTCATGCTTCTGGGAGAGCCTTCAGTCAGCAATGTAGACAAAGTTAAAGTTCATCTATGCCTACCATCCTCAGACAGACGGCCAGATAGAGTGGGTAAACCAAATCCTCGAAGACATGCTACGGCTCTGCGCCTTAGACTTGAAGTCAAGTTGGGACATGCATCTACCGTTAGCCGAATTTGCATACAATAATAGCTATAAATACAGCATTCAAATGGCGCCGTATGAGGCATTGTATGGACGGAAGTGTAGATCCCCTATCTGTTGGGATAAAGTTGGTGAACGATAAATTCTTGGCCCGGAGCTCGTAGAACAAACAGTCCAAAAGATTCGTTTGATCCGCGAACGGCTGAAGGTAGCACAAAGCCGTCAGAAAAGTTACTCAGACGCGCACCGTCGACCTCTTGAGTTCTTCGAAGGCAATCGTGTATTTCTCAAGGTCTCGCCCATGCAAGGAGTTACCAGATTTGGAGAAAAATGGAAGCTAAGCCCAAGATTCGTCGGGCCGTTCGAAATACTTAAGCGAGTCGCCCCAGTCGCATATCATATTGCTCTACCACCGTCATTATCTGAAGTGCATGATATCTTCCATATTTTACAGCTTAGAAAGTACGTGTACGATCCGAGTCATGTGGTGAATCTTGATCAATTGGACTTGAAGGTGGACTTGACGTATGTTGAATACCCTGTGCGGATCTTGGATCACAAGGAGAAGCTGCTTCGAAGTTGTTTGGTTCCTCTCGTGCGCGTGCCTTGGAGAAATCATCCGGCCGAAGAATCAACCTGGGATCTTGAGTCTGAGATAAAAGAAAAGTTTTCTTCATCGTTTCATAGTGGTAGGTTCTATTCCTAAGTTTCGAGGACGAAACTTCCTATTAGTTGGTGTCACGATCCGTACCCGATATAAGGATACTAGTCGGAAACAACGCCCAGCCTACGCTGCAGAATCGGCGGTAGAACGCTGTCTAGATAGTCTATCTAAAGTAATGAACCACCAATAATGATAGAATACTCAATCACAGAACTAAGATAGAAATGAGCACGAATTAGATAAAGAATAGAATAGTCAAATCATGAGTTTAAAATAATACATCAATAAGTCTGAAGAGTAACAAATAAGCTGGAGACAAATCCAGTACAAAAGAATACTATCATACTACAAAGCTACACTCCAGGGTCAACTGTCTCAGTTGGGATAAGTCCCTCTTGAGCCAGGGTCTCCGAATCTAAACCCACAACATCCTGGGGTCCATAATAGGTAGGGTACTCCTCAGTGTCATCTGAAAAAATATATCCAGTCAGGAAAGAAGCAGAGTACATCTCTAACAGCAGTTCTAATCCATGATAAAAACTATGTAACAGTAAATAGCTGTGGATAAACAAGATGCACAAAATAGATACAAGAGATATATAGACAATAAGGAAATACTGGAAAGAAATACAATAATGAACAATATGCCAATGAAACAATAATACTAATGACTAAGTGTGTGAGTACTAGCTTAACATGTGATCGGCTTGGGCAAGATACAATGCGGCCTGGCTAATCATACGTGCGGTGCATGATCAACACTATTCGCTTACCAATACTTTATTCAATAGGGATTTGATCATATATCTATACTAATACTCCCCACCCCCAACTGGTATAATAGATCCAACCACGGTATGCTATGGCACTAGATTCCCCGAGAATCGGTGTCTGTACATGTACAAGATAACCAATGAAACAATACTTGCACCATATACACCATATACCAAGAAATAATATCTCATGACGAGATCCGGATATACCAATCCGTGTAACCATAGTGTCGAGAGAAACATGTAAATCTACACTAGATACAACGAACATAGAGGATATTATAAATGAAAAACTATCAGAGAATATACTCGCCTGAAGTCCAAAGAACAGTCTCACAGATGTCTGACTCGGTACCTCGAAGACCTAGATATGGAATACCACATTAATACAAGGTCCCGGAAAGAGAACAAGTCAAACTAGTCAACTTCTAGGTCAATAAATCAATTCTAAGTTAAAAGTCAACTATGGTCAACTCTAAAGTCAACTAAAGTCAAACATGGTCAAACCAAGGTCATCCTCACAAGACATCTATATAAATAATATAGAATAAAAATACACAATTAGGAATCAAGGTCTTGATCCCAATTGGTACCCACACAAAGTATAAATAATATACACTCTAATATAAAGTATATACAAACCAATATTTATACAAATAATATAATATATTACTACTAGTATTATACCTCACAAAAGCACATATATATATAAGATATATAAATCAAAATACATATATATATATAAAACAATTTAATAACTATATACTTATATATATATATATATATATATATACATATAAACTTACATAATTAAATATCAATAGTTACATAACACATGCACATATTAATGTATGTATTTTACATGGCTAGAAGCACACATAAAAATATATTCATTAATATACAAATAATTATATAATAATTATAAATAATATAATTACACATTTAAACACATAAATATATTTTATAAAATATTTATGTATAATTTATACTATTAACATAAGTACATATATAATTACATGCAAGAAAGCTACATATTATACTTGTACATCATATTAGCACACACAAAAATATATAGATCTATGCTACAATAATTACTATAATAAATACACAAAATAAATATATAATATCTATATATATTTACTAATTATAATTGAAGAATTTAAACCATACATAATTAGATCTATTCAAAAATCTACACAATTGGAGAGTATCACACCGTATCCCACTAGATCTAGGATACGCATGTGACACGAGTCCAACACACAACCAATTGCACCCCGAAGGATACAAACAAATCACAAATAATATTTATGAATAAATCAAAGTGTCAAAAGTAGATCTATGTGTCCGTGTCAAAATACGACATGTTCAAAGCCCCGTGTCGGAGGGAAAATCCCCAAAATGACACGTATCACCAAATAGTTGGGATACGAACCACATGTACCAAATTATGGACACGACACTAGCCCCAAACACATAAGCTCATGTCCAATTGATCTACAGGATCAATTGATACACACAACAAAATATAAATTCGGAATTCCAACAAAATTAACACAAAAAGTACCATAACTTTCTCCATGGGTCTCCTATGAACACAAAACAAAGTCCTATGGGTAGTACATACATATAGGTTGATTTTACATGATTAAATCTCAGATTTAGAAGCTATTTAAATGGGAAAATCTGAATTATACCTATTGGGAGATGGATTCTCAATGAAACCTCCAATTGAGAAGAACTTGCTTCCAAATTATAGATCCTTGCTCCTCTTTGTAGATCCTTACTTCCTTCTTCTAGATCCTTGCTTCCTCCTTCTCTAATGGTGAAATGGGAAGAATTTGGAATAATTTTGGTAGGGAATTGGAATGGGAATGGAGGGAATTTGGGAGTAGAAATTCTAGATCTAGATTTGGAATGAGAATGAGAGGAGAGAGAAATTTCCCCCCTCTTTTAATAGGCCGGCCTTGCCCCTCTCCCAAGCAATTGTAAAATGTCCAATGTACCCCTTGGGGCCTCTCATGAAGAAATAATTAAGGAAGGAAGCTTCTAGTCTAATCACTTAATTAATTTAATCCATCTCCTTAACTATGGGCTTTCTAAATGGGCCAAATCTAACTATTTAATTCATGTTGGTCCATGGGTCCAAACTATACTAGTTGGGTCCACTAAAATAAGTCCAAAATAATTAAATAACATCCAACAATAATTAAATAATACAACAAAAATTATTTACCATGCACAATATTTATTTAAATAGGAAATTACTAAAATACCCTTTTTCCTAAAATGTGGTAGTGACAGTTGGTTAGAATGTGTGCCCCCTTCCCCCTTTATGGGGAGCGCGGCTAAGAAATACTTTTGGTATCGTTCGATCGGGATAGATTGAATCAAGATCTTTTTATCATTATAGATTTTCTTCTTCAAAATTGATTCTCATATTCAGTGGACCGTGCCCCAAGGATGGACTTAGCGGCAGAGTCAAGAGGGACCTCTCAGCTGCAAGTTTTCTTGCCTAGTTTTTGCTGTCACCTTGTTGCTTTCATGCTTTTGAGTTGATTTTCGAATTTACGCTTTCTTGAACGGTTTCGATAGATTTTATTATTTTTGTTCATTGAACTGCATTTTATTCCGATCTTGGAAAAAGTAGATGAGGTATTGATCATCTGTTTGTGGCAATGCAAGTGATCGTGCAGTAGACGTCGCGCGAGCGGAGTCTTGAAGCACCTCTTTCCTTTCCTCTCCCTACCAACTTGTGAGTGGCTATAATTCGATTTAGTTGACCCTTCTTCCAAGTCTTCACATCTAAAATCTTGCCTTCTTAATTTTTTCGATCAAACGATACCATAATAACTAAAAGATGTCAAGATAAAATAAAATAGACTTGGATTACTTTTGCTTGTGAATTAACTTGTGAATGGTTACCTTGTTGCATGCTAGTTCGTTTGGGATATTCTTTCATCTTATTTCAATTCTAGTTAGAATATATATACTTATTATATTATTGAGTTATGTATAGAATACACATTGCTATGAAATAAACTGATCATGATGACTATGCAAAATAGATCATGCCCTGTTACTTGTCTCGTACTTGTGTTGCCCTAAACTGCCTCAATTGATGACTTAGTAGACTTTGCTTGGTCACGGACAACTTGTGCACAAGGTCTTAGTTCCCGCGGATGGTCGCTGGGGCACTGACACCGATCCGATCCAGACAAAACTCTCTAATAGTCGCCTGCTTCGGACGGAATGGCCTGTGATGTCCCTATTCCATGCGTTGCATGTCATTCCATCCCGAGACTATAACTTGTCCACTATGGCAACGTTTCAGTGATCCCCTCATATATTTAAATTGTGCAAGCTAATTATGTCTTCGTGTCAGGGAAGGTCATGCTAAGTATTGTGTAGGTGGTTTAGACGGGCAGGTAAAAGTCACCGAGCGGTGACATATTTATTCAGTAAAATTATATATCTATTACATGCTTATAAATTGAACTAAGGCAAGATAGAAAGACCACATAATAACTTGCATGCTCCATATAAATAACATGTTGATTGGTATAGTTGGGTTAGCTCGCCTTCACCAGTGCATTTTGATGTATTGACCCTCGTTGCAACAGGTTCCCCGCGCCAAGGCGACCCTGCAAGGAGCATAGTGACTTCCCATTCCAGTTTACCTACCGGCACGTCCTGATCGTGCCTTCGAAGAGATGTTTTGGGGTTTTCGGGCGCTCGTGCACATACCTTATGCAGCTCCGTGGAAAGGCGATAGCTTTGCCCGAAGGTGTCTGTAGCTTTAAAGTTTTAGTAAAATGATGTAATGTACATGATTGTTATCTCATTTTGTGTCCACTTTTGTAAGCCCGTGCGACAATTATCCGACACATTCAAGAGTTTGTAAAAGATGTTCATTATCAATAAATATAACTTTTTCATGTTTCGACATTGTATTTCAATTATCTGCGTACTCTGAATATGTGCTCGTTATATAAAATACCTTGGCCTTGTGCGTTGTACAACCTAGGCATGCACGACGTCACGCCCGGGGAACGACTATACATTCTACAAAATCGGGGCATGATATCTTAAGGAGACCCAGGATCCACCATACTTTCAACAAGATGGCTCGTACTCGTAGGACTGTGGCCGAAGCTCGCGAGTGGGTTTCCTTCCTCCACCCTTCGTAGTGTTATTTATTTTAGTGGTATTTTAACAAGAGGCAGTGTTAGCTCCTTATTTTGAGATTATTTCTCTGACTACGGTCAACATGATGTATATATTAGACCATGGCTGGTATATTTAATCATGTATAATTAAACTCTGCTAGTGCAACATTTTGTATTCACTAGCTTCATGATCATATGTGACATATAATTTGGGATGCCTCTTTACTTTCTTGTATGATATACTCTTATTCTTATATTGTTGGATTGAGATAATAGGATTTATCGGCCTTAGGACTGACGTCATAGCATGCTAGAGTTCACCCATTTGTCTTCTTGACAACCTTAACACAATACGGCTTACTTTGGTATTATGCAAGGTATGGTTGGCCATGTAAGTCCCCGTATTTATCCAGTATTCTGGGAGCGGGGCATGACAAGGTTTTATTGGTGGCCCACGCAAGTCTATTTTTTAGACTTGTGGAAGGACTCATCTTGTTAGAATCTAAATCCTCTACTTATCTTCGATTGAACTCCACTTATAACATATACTTCTCGCCCTCCTTGAACTTCAAGCTTGCTTGATATGATTATTCCATTCTTGTCCCTTATTAATATTCTTGTGTCCTTATCCTTCTGGGATACTCAGCCTGCTCCTCATTCTGAAGGCTCCGTTGCACCCATATCAGATCCGGTAACAGGCCAGAATCAGACCCTGCCACAGAG
>JAYESA010000010.1:30854879-30904879 GCA_036927795.1 Iris macrosiphon
AAAATCGCCCGTCAAATGGAGCATGTGGGGCCCACGACACACAATTTTGCCAACGTTCTCAGAATCGAACCAAACTTGGCTCACAGGACCAGCGTATTGCTACGAGTCCGATGGCGCAAGTTTCGTCTCGATCCGACGTGTGTACACTAAGTTACAGCGAGAACCAGAAAGGACGGATACGAGACGGTGTTCGCGGATACGCATTGATTCCGGTGTGCACGCACATACGAATCAACTTCTGTAAAATTTTGCACGTCCGTATCGACGGCGCGCACGTATCTGTGAAGACCGTACGCGACCAAGTCATCCCGTTTGGCGGGGCGTACTCGGTTCCGGGGTGAATCAGGGCGTTGATTTTCCTGTTTTTGGATCGTGGTTCGCGATCACCACAGGACGCGATGCACCGAGCGGGTTACACGGGCACCGAGGGGGTCATGCAGGCTACGCGATGCAACTGACGGAACAAGAAATAGAGCTACGAGGAGAAAGATATGGGTACCTGAACAGGGCTCCGGGAAATCGAATTCTCCGTGTCCGCGTCGCGTCTACCGTGTCCTGGACACTGTGTCCAAGCCGTGTCTGAGCTAGGGCACAGGTTCTGTGTCGTGTTTGAGTCCGCCGGAGACTAGTTGGACGGTCGAGGGGTCGCCGGAGTCGGTCTGGGGAGGTCGGAGTTCGAGCGGGCGGCCGGAGTTCGAGCGGGTTCTGCTCCAGGGGAGGCGGTTCGGGTTCTGGTCTGCGGCGAGGGTCTGAGGCCGGAGGCGGAGGGTTCACCGAGGGAGACAACGACAGGGCGGAGGTCCGACATGGTGAGGCACTGCAGGGAGGTGGTCCGGTGATCGAGGAAGTTCAGGGCGTCTCCGGGGAGGAGGTACAGCGGGAAGGGCTGGATGCTAGGGGATCCGGCGGGGGAGGCTAGGGCTTTTATAGGCCGGAGAGGGGAGATAAACGGTGGCCGGTGAGGGAGAGGAAGAGGAGAGTCGGCGGCGGACGTTCCGGTAGTCGGAGCGACGCAATAAAATGGGTTCCGGGAGTCGGGCGTTTGGGGAAGAAAGAGATAGCGGGTCGGGTGAATTCGGGCGGACGGGTCGGGTCTGCGGATCCGGCCCGATCCAATAAAATGGATTACGGGTCGGGTCGGGCTAGTGGGTCGGGTCTGGGTTAGACCCGGATCCGACCCGCTAAGGATTTCGGTTCGGTTTAAATGAACCCGGTTCGGTTCAGAAAATGGTTTGGTTTAAAAATAAACCCGGTTTATTGTGGTTTAATTAATTAATTAGTTTTTAGGGCTTTTAAAATGCTTTCGGGGTCCAATAAATTCCTGAAAAATTACCCTATGTCTAGTTTTTCATTTTATACCATAAAATATTATTTTAATAATATTTATTATTATTTAAAAATTATTTAATAATTAAAATACCTGAATTTAATTACAGAAAAATCCCAAAAAATTTCAGAAAATTGTAAAAAATCCAAATTTAAAAATTCTTGAAAATCAGGGGGTTTATAATCTACCCCCTTAAGAGGATTGCGTCCTCACAACCAAAGAATAACCGGTCAACAGAGATGACACGGTTGCAAATATTGTTCGAAGCACATCAAAATCAAGGTTGAGAGTAACACCCTAGGAAAAATTATTCTCCTAAGCATTAAAAGTTATGAAATTTCCCGAATGAAGGAAATCTAGAAAATTACAGTTTAAAAAAAACAGTTTTATCCTTTTAAAAAAACTTATCAGTTTAACATTTATAAAACATTCTAAATTATTGGCAAGTTTAAAATTACTTAGATTAACACTAGGTTATCAATTATTAATAATTTAAAACTGTCAGGTTAAATCTAGGGTCACGAACCAGCAGGCACGAACTACAGAAATACTAGAAACGGAACTACAAAAACTTACTCGCATTAGCTACTCCATGATTCTGCGCGTCTCCCACAGTCATCGCGAAAGCTTGGTCGCGTCCTTGAGGTGGTGCCCTCTGCTGTTGCTGGGCTTGCTGGTAGGGTGCCGCTTGAAGTGCCAAAGGTGGCCTTGGTTGATGTCCTCCTGGTGCTGGTAGAGCTTGTTGGTTTGCCCTTGGTGCTCCTTCTCTACACTCAGGGCAATCCCTCACTGCATACTGTCTGGATCCGCAACCTAAGCACAGTCCAAATTTATGTCTATACTCCTTCTCAACATGGCCTATCTTGCCGCAGTAGTAACAAGTAGAAGAGTCAGGGATTTGGATGCAGCTCCCTGTGGTGCTTTATGCAGATGAGGTTTCTTGGCAGCTTCTCCATTCGTTGCTCTGGCTGGTGCTGATGTGGAAGGCCTCTTCAGGTGAATTCTCGTCTGATGACACGCTCCATACGTCGAGCTGCAGCAAGAACGTCCGTATACGAAGTAGGTGCGACGGATCCGATCATTCTTTGTAGCTCGAATTTTAGCCCATCAAAGAACTTCTCAGCCTCATCTTCTTCTGTTGGGATCAATGTAGGGGCAAAATGACTCAGACGAATGAACTCGGCGTTGTACTCTTCCACCGTCATAGTATCCTGAATGAGGCGATTGAACTTGTCCCGCAGTTCTGATCGAGCGATAGTCGGAATGTACATCTCTTGAAAGAGTCTGAAAAACTCTTCCCAAGTGACTCGGTCTGGTCCGAGCTGTCTCTCTTCAGATAGCCACCAGTGATGAGCATTGCCCGTCAATTGCATTCTGACGACAGTCATCCAACGTTCCCTTGGTAGCTCAGCTGCTTCTAATTGATGTTGTATGTTGGTGAGCCACTCATGAACTTCTGTGGGCTCCTCCTTGCCTGAGAAGGTACGGGGCTTCAGTTGGCGGAAATCAGTGATAGAGCCCGTCGGTTGCCGTCTAGCTGGTAGGTTGGCCTGCTCCAGTGCATTTACTAGACTGTTCCTCAAGTAATCAGCCTCGCGACGCTGAGCCTCGTGTTGGACTTGTTGCTGGGCTTGCATCATTGTGTAGATCATTTGGAATATTTATTGCCCGTCAATAGGCTGCCCTTGTGGGAATACAGGCATCGGTGGAACGAACTGCGGAGGAGGTGGAATGTCATCACGCCGAAATCTAGAAGCTTGATGATCTGCTTGGCTGCTTCGGTGAGTAGAGGGATCTCCACTCAATGTCGTCACTTCATCTTCTCCGTAGGTGGCTACATCACCTATTGGTGTTCTTGCTGGAGTTTCGTCGTTTGCTCGTGAATCCATTACTCTGCATCAAAATAAACTATAAGAGGCGCACAGGAATCAAGGCAAGATGCAAGTCAAAAATTAGTTCAAATACGATATAGATATCAAAAATGATTCAAGCAAGTGGATGAGATCCTAAAAACTTATCATATTCTTATTGCAGGCCTGTTCGGTCCCTAAGTTGAAACCGAACAATTTAGTCGTTGACCTGCATGGGCCACCACAAAAACTATGTCACGTCCCAGTCCCAAAATATCGGGGACTGGACACGTGGCAATGGCCAGCAGCACGCACCGATGGACAAACCCAATTTAATGGATCCATCAGGGCATACTTAAGCTGTATTACAATAGTCAGGGTTTACTAATCTCATCCACAGAATAAAGACAGCAATATCAGCAAAAGAAATAAACAACATCCAGTCACAAGTAATTAAAAATCGGGGAACAACCCGATATTAAGTCTGTTTACAAAAGTTTATTTAAACCGGAAATAAAGAGTTTATTGGCCATAAAAACTGAGCATGGAAGAAGCAGATGTTCAGGAGAAGTCCTCAGCGATCACCTCGTCCTCAAGTTCCGGTGCTGCTCCGAGAATTGCTCCTGTTTCGTACACCTCAGGGTAAATCTTGTCTTCTAAATCTGGGGACATAATCCATTCCAGGTCCTCAGGGGACATAGCAAGGTACAGATAAAATAAGCCAAAATATAATGCAGTACAGAAATACAGGAAACAATAGGGTAAATAAATAAACCAGCTAAGTGATATGCAAGTGAGAGTTTTAGTCATACTCAGGCTGAAACTACTACAGGATCAGTGTCGAAGAAACCATAGCAGTATTTTCTCGAAGGGCCAGTACGGTACCAAAGCTCCGTCTCAGAGTCTAAGGCACATCCATTAAATATTATATATATATATATTCAGCCTTTTGTATGGTAAATCTCTCCCCACCCAATGTAATCTCACATCACAGTTCCATAATGTCTCATATTCATGTCACGCAAGATTAAACTAATGCAATAAGTCATTTATTAAGATCTAATAAAATAATGTCTAAATCATGAAATCTGTATCCTATACAGAACCACCTTGAATATTTCAGGACGATTCTATCTCATGATTCGTGTCAGGTGTCCTGGGTATAATGTACTTGATAGGGCAAGTACGAGAATATAAATGTCACGATATCCATCTCTAGGTGACGTTACACAACCCCGCGTACGGTGTTGGCACCCGACTATTAATCGGAAGCTAAGTAAGTCACACGGCCCTAGGGTTGAGCATATACAACAGTCACAGAAAATAAATCAAGAGAACAAAATGAATCATTATACTGCAATTATGGCAAGGTACACTTGCCTGGGTTTTCAGCTCCAATTGTAGCTCTGGCTTCAGCTAGGATTTCAGGCAGTACTCTGGTTGCTGAAATAGATATCACCATTAGATCCAAAAAATATTAATCAGCTAGAAACGCCTGTCCTTGAGTCCAATTTGGAGACAAAGGCAAAAATGACATTTTGGGTCAAAGCGGGGTCCACATGTAGGCCGCTTTGCACCGAAAAATGCATCGGAGTCAAAGGTCTCCAAATTTGTCCAACTTAATGTCAACAGGACAGGAACGATGATACGAACCCAACGGAACTTCCAGAATTGGATTCCGATGAGCCGTTCTCAAAATCGCCCGTCAAGTGGAGCCTGTGGGGCCCACGATACGCGATTTTGTCAACATTCTCAGAATCGAACCAAACTTGGCTCACAGGACCAGCATATTGCTACGAGTCCGATGGCGCAAGTTTCATCTCGATCCGACGTGTGTACACTAAGTTACAGCAAGAACCAGAAAGGACGGATACGGGACGGTGTTCGCGGATACGCATTGATTTCGGTGTGCACGCACATCCGAATCAACTTCTGCAAAATTCTGCACGTCCGTATCGACGGCACGCACGTATCTGTGAAGACCGCACGTGACCAAGTCATCCTGTTTGGCGGGGCGTACTCGGTTCCGGGGTGAATCAGGGCATTGATTTTCCTGTTTTTGGATCGTGGTTCGCGATCACCACAGGACGCGATGCACCGAGCGGGTTGTACGGGCACCGAGGGGGTCACGCAGGCTATGCGATGCAACTAACAGAACGAGAAACAGAGCTACGAGGAGAGAGTTATGGTTACCTGAACAGGGCTCCGGGAAATTGAATTCTCCGTGTCCGCGTCGCGTCTACCGTGTCCTGGACACTGTGTCCAAGCCGTGTCTGAGCTAGGGCACAGGTTCTGTGTCGTGTCTGAGTCCGCCGGAGAGTAGCTGGACGGCCGAGGGGTCACCGGAGTCGGTCTGGGGAGGTCGGAGTTCGAGCGGGCGGCCGGAGTTCGAGCGGGTTCTGCTCCAGGGGAGGCGGCTGCGGGTTCTAGTCTGCGGCGAGGGTCTGAGGCGGGAGGCGGAGGGTTCACCGATGGAGACGACGGCAGGGCGGAGGTCCGACACGGTGAGGCGCTGCGGGGAGGTGGTCCGGTGATCGGGGAAGTTCAGGGCGTCGTCGGGGAGGAGGTACAGCGGGAAGGGCTTGATGCTAGGGGATCCGGCGGGGGAGGCTAGGGCTTTTATAGGCCGGAGAGGGGAAATGAACGGTGGCCGGTGAGGGAGAGGAAGAGGAGGGTCGGCGGCGGACGTTCCGGTAGTCGGAGCGACGCGGGCGGCGGCGGGGGAGGTGAGGAGTCGGCCGTTTGGGGAAGAAAGAGATAGCCGGTCGGGTGAATTCGGGCGGACGGGTCGGGTCTGCGGATCCGGCCCGATCCAATAAAATGGATTACGGGTCGGGTCGTGCTAGTGGGTCGGGTCTGGGTTAGACCCGGATCCGACCCGCTAAGGATTTTGGTTCGGTTTAAATGAACCCGGTTCGGTTCAGAAAATAGTTTGGTTTAAAAATAAACCCGGTTTATTGTGGTTTAATTAATTAATTAGTTTTTAGGGCTTTTAAAATGCTTTCGGGGTCCAATAAATTCCTGAAAAATTACCCTATGTCTAGTTTTTCATTTTACCATAAAATATTATTTTAATAATATTTTAATATTATTTGTTATTATTTAAAAATTATTTAATAATTAAAACACCTGAATTTAATTACAGAAAAATCCAAGAAAATTCCAGAAAATTATGAAAAATCCAAATTTAAAAATTCTTGAAAATTAGGGTGTTTACAGTGTGAGAGTGAGAGGGGGGGGGTGGACTGAAAAGCAGCAGCAGGCAGCATGAATAGCAGTGCAGTAGCAGTTTTGGGCAGCAGCAGCTGCAGGCCCTAGCACGCTGCGCAGCGCGTTGGCTAGTTAGCTAGGTATTAGAGGGAGAGGTAGTTTGATAGTGAGATGGTTTATAGATATATCTAGATATGTACTAGGTAGATTCATAGATAGATAATAGATGGATTGATGGTTAGATAACTAGATAGATAGATAGATAGATAGATAATAAATAGATAGTTAGATAGTTATATAGCTAGATTTATAGATATAGCTAGCTAGATAGCTAAATAGTTAGATAGATTAGATAGATATATCTATAGATAAATAGGTAGCTAGATAGATATTAGATCAATAGATAGATAGTTAGATTGCTAGATAGATAGATAGTTAGATTGTTAGATACATAGATAGGTAAATAGCTAGATGAATAGATTAGATTGATAGATAGATATATAGGTAGATAGATAAATAGATATGTGGATAGATAGATACATACATAGCTAGATGGATAGTTAGATAGATAGTTGATAGATAGGTAAATAGACATTAGATAGCTAGATACATGAATAGATAGTTAGATAGATACGTAGATGGATATACATATATATCTAGATAGATAGATAGATAGATAGATAGATAGATAGATAGATAGGTAGAGGGATAGCTAGATATATAGATCTATATGTATAGGTATATACCTATAGCTAGATAGATAGTTAGATATCTAGATATAGATATATTTATATATTTGAGAGTAAGGTAAGGTATGTGTATATGTGTGTATGTGAGATATATATATATGTAGATACCTAGGTATATGCATATATGTATTAGATACCTATATTTTAGCCTAGATTATAGCTAGATATATATGTTTATGCATAGTTAGTTAGCTAGAGGGGTAGTAGGGTTGAGTTTAGAAAGGTATCTCAATACCTTAAGATATCCAAGGTATCTCAATACCTTGAGATATCCAAGGTATTGAGTTTCGAGCGGGGTTTTTGAGCAATTGCCTAGGTTTGAGTTTAGAGATAGGTTTTTATGTATATGTAGATATATTTATGCGTGCTAGCATAGGTTTTAGCGGGTTTAGGCGGGGTGTGTGGCCTAGGACGAGGTATCGGATACCGAGGGTATCCCGGTATCTCGAGGAGGCGAGTTTGAGGGTTTATTAGCTTAATGACCTAGTTTTGGCCTAGAATTTTAGGAGCACCCTAGTTTGACCTAGACTTGACCGTAGTTGACTCGGTTGACCGCCAAAGTCGACTTTTGACCTAGATTTGACCCAAAGTTAACTTTTTGACCCAGATTTCACCGGTTTGACCCGTTTGACCTAGAACGACCCTAGAAGCCTATTTTTAGTTATTTTATATCTGTTTAACTCATTAGAACCCTGTTTAATCTTGCTTTTCGTAATAGGTCCTTGCGACACCAGTTCGGATCGCCAGTTGCTCAGGACGTCAGGCGAGTACATTCTCTGATAGTTTTTATTATCTGATGATTATTATGATTCAGCTTCTAGTATAGTATCATCTGATTATTCTGGCACAACACGGGACACTGACTGGTATTTCTGGATTCATTTACTTGCGACACGTATATTTCATGTTTCTGGCCTCTATTCTGGAATCACTACAGGCATCACTACAGGCATCACTCATGTTTCAGGCTGGACTCATACTTGATTTACGTGTCGAGTCTTGGATTTACTTGTACTAGTCGGGGCGAAGAAATACTCGAGTAGACATGTAAACATTCACATCTGGAATCATCAGGAATCACTCCCTCTGGTCTAATCTAGAATGATAGCAGCCGTGCACCCAGTGCGCGGTGAGCCGTACTTACCCCTAGTCGTTTACATATCGAAACAAGTATTTCAAAGACACCGAGTTCATTCTTTATAGTCTGGACTCACTTGCATTCTTGTTGGTCTCACTTACATATTTCTGGACTTGACTCACTATATGTATTTTTTGCTGGACTCACTACACGTTCATGTGCACGGACTTACTCTTAGTTTAGATTTCTTGTATCTTGCAGTTATTACTATCTTGTTTCTAATATCCATGCATCTGTATCTTTATGCACCAGTGATATGTATATTTCCTTGTTCCATACTTTATTTCCTTTATCTTGCTACTTGCTACAACTGTTTTATAGTTTTTATCATTTAAATGGATCTGCTGTTAGAGATGTACTTGCTCCAGTCCTGACTGGACATATTTTTTCCAGAGTATCCGGAGGATTGGTGTCCAATGTTTTATGGACCTGAGCCTGTCGATGGTGCAGACAGGGACCCTCTAGTTTAGGAGTAATTTTCGGGTTGGTAGCCGGGATCACTAGGACCTTGTTATTGTTTTATTAGCCTTTAGCACCGGATTTGTCTCCGGTTTTGGATTGAGATCTTGTATTGTATATTATTTTGGATGTTGTATTATTATTATTGAAGTTGTGGTTGTTGTTGGTTAGACTTTATAGTTGTTACTTCTTTGTTATCTTATCGTGCTTAGATTCGTGATTGAGTACATTATGATTATCATTATGATATTGCTCCTCCGTTTGGAGTTGAGATCTTGACAGGTTTATATAATGATTATGTGAGATTGTTATCTAGATAGTTGACCTAGACAGCGTTCTACCGCCGATGTTGCGGCGTAGGCTGGACGTACCCACGACTCATGCCCGATTTTTCGGGTGCGGGTCGTGACTCGTTTTTGGTGGCGGCCCCATGCAGGTTTCGATTCGCAATTAGTGCGATGTCGTGGTGGTACAACAACTTAGTTGTACTGCTGCGAGCCTGCTCTAGGATATAGGATCTAGGATGAGAGTGTACTCAATCACGACTAGGAACAATTCTAATCTAATTATTCTGAAATTATTTTCTTTTAAAATATTACTGTCCTTCTTTGATGATATCGTATCTTGCGCCGTATTGACTTCTTTTGATCTGTGTTCAGGATGCCTCCGAAGACACGATCTCATCGTACCGCCCCAGTAGTTGCCACTGAGAGGTCTGCTACCTCTCATCCAGCTCGTATTCAGGCAGCTGCTACTGCTCCACTCACCACTCCTGCGGTTGAGGGAGCATCTATTTCTCTCGGGGATCCTCCTTCACCTGTCGATCCGAGGACTACCCCAGTCGTTCCGGTGGTTCCTCCACCACTTCCGGCTCCAGTAGACACCACGCAGTTGTTTACGTTCTTCAGGGAGATGATGGACGTGCAGCACCGTCAGGTGGATGTGATGAGGCTGGGCATTGAGAACGCCCACCAGGTGGCCATGACCACAGTGGACAGAGTGGCACAGATTCAGCCACAGGCAGATCAGATTCAGCGCCCGAGGCCGGGCAGCATCATTGACTTCCAGAAGATGCGACCCAAGGAGTTTCGGGGTACAGAAGGGATCCTGTACGCGGATGACTGGATAGAGCAGATTGAGGGCATCTTCAGGCTGGCACAGATTCCAAACAGCATGTAGATAGAGGCAGCGGGCAGTCAGATGTTCGACCTTGCCTTGACATGGTATCGCACAGATACGAGGATTGCAGCGCCAGGGCTTACTTGGGAGGCTTTCAAGAGGCTTTTTAAGGAGAAGTTTTTCCCAGATGTGGCGCTCAGTGCTTTGGAGAGCCAGTTCGAGGCACTCGTCCAAGGGAGCATGACGGTGGACGAGTACGCAGCGGAGTTCTGCCGTCTTGGCAGATTTGTGGAGGGTTTGAGTGAGACAGCAAAAGCGAGGAAGTTTCGCAAGGGCTTGGTCATGGCGGTCAAGTCTTTGACTAGGAGCGACCGCGAGGCGACTTTCGAGCAGATAGTAGGAGATGCTCAGATAGCAGAGGATGACTTGGAGCTCAAGTCCAAGAGAGGCAGGAATGATTCAGGTAGTGCGAGTGGCAGTGCGGGACTAGCTAAGCGTCCCTATGTGCAGAAGGCAGCGCAGCAGGGTCAGGATCAGAGGGTGCCCACTTGTGCCTACTGCAGAAAGGCAGGACACACTTAGGATGTTTGTAGGAAGAGGCTGAAGGTGTGTTTGTTTTGTGGATCCGCTGCTCACCAGATGCGAGATTGCCCCACTGCACCTCCATTTGGTGGAGTACAGGATCAGAGAGTTGGAGCTAGGCCACCTGTGGCACAGCATCATGCCCCACACCAGTAGAGGAATACACCCCAGCAGGGCAGGGCTTATGCGTTGACGGTCGAGGAGGCCGATGCTACGGGTGTCGGGTTAGCAGGTCTGTCTCTTTGTTCGTCTTTCTGTCCTTTTCCATTCCTTGTGGTGTGCTTCATTAGTACCTGTTAGACTTTTCTATTATGCTGTGGTAGATAGTGTAGTGACCCTGATTGAGACTGTGATAACACGACTAGTAGGACCATGATCTTGTATTTTGTTTAGGTAGAATTTCTTGACTGTGATTGTTGGGGGTTTGACCTAGAGGGAGTGTGATTGACTTTAAATTTCGAGGACAAAATTTTCTAAGGAGGATAGGCTTGTCACCACCCCATTTCCAGAGCCAGGTATTTTTTTATTTTAATTTAGTTAATTGTGTATTATTTATAATTAATTATATTTATATTTAATTAGTGATTGTATTATTTTTATATTGATTGTTTTAGGGTTTTGGCTAGCCTGGACCCATGTCAGACTCTAGTGGACCCATGTCCGACCCAACCCACACCCTTGTGAGACTTATTTTTGAGTTTTAGAATATTTATTATAATTTTAGTGGGTTAGTTGGAGAGATTTAGAGTTAGTTTGAGTGCTTTTGGAACCCAAAATCCAAATCCAAGTTAGGAGGGCATTTTGGGTATTTTGGACTTTGGAAACCCTTTATACACATGGCCGGCCCCCTATTTTTCCCACCCGACCAGCAGCCCCAGCCTCCCCCATCTCTTCTTCTTCACTTCTTCTTCTTCTTCTTCTTCTTCTTCTTCTTCTCCACTACTTCTTTCTTCTTCCTTTCTACTTCCCACTTCAAGTAAGTCCTTCTTTCTTCTCTTCTTCCTCCATTCCTTCTTCCTTATGTTAACCCTAACCCTACATTCTTCCCCAACCTAGGTGGGTAGAGCTTAGATTTGGTGTTGGAGCTTGGATTGGGAGCTTGGAAGCTAGTTGTGGTGGATTTGGAGCTTTTTGGAGACTTTGGCTTGGGATTCCAACTCCCAAGAGGTAAACCCTAATTTTCTCCCTTGTAATTACTATTATATAGTATAATTAATAGTTTAGAACCTTTCTAGACCCTTAGGATACCCGTGGGAGGAAGTTGGAACTAGTTTGGTTGTGTTAGGAGACTTTAACACTAGATTTTGTGTCAATTTCGGGTGGAATCCGAATTTGGCCCAAATTTGGGTGATGCCCTAGGTTAGACGGACCTAGGTAGACGTTGTCGGGTGTCTTGAGGGTGAGTGCGTGTCTCCGTTCGGACACGGAAAGCCGTGTCGCGGAGAAACGGACGTTTCCAGCGAATTTGGGATTTTTGTCGTCGCTGGTTCTAAGTGCGTGCGCGTTTTTGCCACGAGCCTAGAATCGACGGTGTAGCATTTTTTCTAGGATTTAGACATCGTTTAGGACCCGTGGATAAATTTTGGGCCGATTCCGAGTTGGTTTGGTATGCATTTCAGGAGGTTTTCCGAACCGCACACCGCGTGTTCGTCGAAATGACCGAACGGCCATTTCGGCGTGGTTTCTTAGTTTCGGGCTTGTGCGCGCGTTGGGTTAGCTTCGGGGAGTGTGTGCTAGAATTATCGGGCTATATTTTATATATATATATAGGTGTTTGTGCGTGTCGGGATCGTTGGGCGCGCGTTGGTGGGCGTTGTGTGCGTTGTGTTGTGTGTGTGTTGTGTTTATATATATATATATATATATATATATATATATGTATGTGTTTTTATGTGTATGTGAGTGTGTTAGTGAGTGCTTGTGTGTGTGTGTTGGTGTTAGTGTATGTGTAGGTGAGTGTGTGTGTGAGTGTGAGTGAGTGTTTATATATATATATATATATATATATATATATATATATATATATATATATATATGAGTTGTGTATGTCTGTATATGTATATATATATATATGTGTGTGTATGTGTATATATATATATGTATATTTGTGTGTGTGGTTATGTATTAGTGAGAGTGTGTGAGTATGTGTGTGTGAGGGTGTGTGAGAGTGAGTGTGTGTGAGTGAGGGTATATATATATATATATATATATATATATATATATATATATATATATATATATATATATATATATATATATATATATATATATATATATATGTTTGAGTGTGTGTGTGTGTGTATATGTATATATATATTAGTGTGTGTGTGTGTGTATATATATATATATATATATATATATGTGTGTGTATATATATATATATAGATGTGTGTTTATATATATATATAGATATATGTATGTGCTTGTATGTGTGTGTGTGTGTGTGTATTTATATGTTAGAGTGTGTGTGTTAGAATATTCATATGTTAGATTGTATATATATACATATGTATGATTGTATATATATATATATATATATATATATATATATATATATATATATATATATATATATATATATACAGATATATATATATGTATCTATGTGTGTGTTTGTGTGTTTATAGTGGTGTGATTGTGTGTGTGAGAGAGAGTGAGAGGGGGGGTGGACTGAACAGCAGCAGCAGGCAGTATGAACAGCAGTGCAGCAGCAGCAGTTTTGGGCAGCAGCAGCAGCTAGGCAGTAGCAGCAGCAGGCCCTAGCACGCAGTGCAACGCGTTGGCTAGTTAGCTAGGTAGTAGAGGGAGAGGTAGTTTGATAGTGAGATGGTTTATAGATATATCTAGATATGTACTAGGTAGATTCATAGATAGATAATAGATGGATTGATGGTTAGATAACTAGATAGATAGATAGATAGATAATAAATAGATAGTTAGATAGTTATATAGCTAGATTTATAGATATAGCTAGCTAGATAGCTAAATAGTTAGATAGATTAGATAGATATATCTATAGATAAATATGTAGCTAGATAGATATTAGATCAATAGATAGATAGTTAGATTGCTAGATAGATAGATAGTTAGATTGCTAGATAGATAGATTGTTAGATACATAGATAGGTAAATAGCTAGATGAATAGATTAGATTGATAGATAGATATATAGGTAGATAGATAAATAGATATATGGATAGATAGACAAATACATAGCTAGATGGATAGTTAGATAGATAGTTGATAGATAGGTAAATAGATATTAGATAGCTAGATACATGAATAGATAGTTAGATAGATACGTAGATTGATATACATATATATCTAGATAGATAGATAGATAGATAGATAGATAGATAGATAGATAGATAGGTAGAGGGATAGATAGATATATAGATCTATATGTATAGGTATATACCTATAGCTAGATAGATAGTTAGATATCTAGATATAGATATATTTATATATTTGAGAGTAAGGTAAGGTATGTGTATATGTGTGTATGTGAGATATATATATATGTAGATACCTAGGTATATGCATATATGTATTAGATATCTATATTTTAGCCTAGATTATAGCTAGATATATATGTTTATGCATAGTTAGTTAGCAAGAGGGGTAGTAGGGTTGAGTTTAGAAAGGTATCTCAATACCTTAAGATATCCAAGGTATCTCAATACCTTGAGATATCCAAGGTATTGAGTTTCGAGCGGGGTTTTTGACCAATTGCCTAGGTTTGAGTTTAGAGATAGGTTTTTATGTATATGTGTATATATTTACGCGTACTAGCATAGGTTTTAGCGGATTTAGGCGGGGTGCGTGGCCTAGGGCGAGGTATCGGATACCGAGAGTATCCCGGTATCTCGAGGAGGCGAGTTTGAGGGTTTATTAGCTTAATGACCTAGTTTTGGCCTAGAATTTTAGGAGCACTCTAGTTTGACCTAGACTTGACCGTAGTTGACTCGGTTGACCGCCAAAGTCGACTTTTGACCTAGATTTGACCCAGAGTTGACTTTTTGACCCAGAGTTGACTTTTTGACCCAGATTTTACCGGTTTGACCCGTTTGACCTAGAACGACCCTAGAAGCCTATTTTTTAGTTATTTTATATTTGTTTAACTCATTAAAACCCTGTTTAACCTTGCTTTTCGTAATAGGTCCTTGCGACACCAGTTCGGATCGCCAGTTGCTCAGGACGTCAGGCGAGTACATTCTCTGATAGTTTTTATTATCTGATGATTATTATGATTCAGCTTCTAGTATAGTATCATCTGATTATTCTGGCATAACACGGGACACTGACTGGTATTTCTGGATTCATTTACTTGTGACACGTATATTTTATGTTTCTGGCCTCTATTCTGGAATCACTACAGGCATCACTACAAGCATCACTCATGTTTTAGGCTGGACTCATACTTGATTTATGTGTCGGGTCTTGGATTCACTTGTACTAGTCGGGACGGGAAAATACTCGAGTAGACATGTAAACATTCCCATCTGGAATCATCAGGAATCACTCCCTCTGGTCTAATCTAGAATGATAGCAGCCGCGCACCCAGTGCGCGGTGAGCCGTACTTACCCCTAGCCGTTTACATGTCGAAACAAGTATTTCAAAGACACCGAGTTCATTCTTTATAGTCTGGACTCACTTGCATTCTTGTTGGTCTCACTTACATATTTCTGGACTTGACTCACTACATGTATTTCTTGCTGGACTCACTACACGTTCATGTGCACGGACTTACTCTTAGTTTAGATTTCTTGTATCTTGCAGTTATTACTATCTTGTTTCTGATATCAATGCATCTGTATCTTTAAGCACCAGTGATATGTATATTTCTTTGTTTTATAATTTATTTCCTTTACCTTGCTACTTGCTACAACCGTTTTATAGTTTTTATCATTTAAATGGAACTGCTGTTAGAGATGTACTTGCTCCAGTCCTGACTGGACATATTTTTTCCAGAGTATCCGGAGGATTGGTGTCCAACGTTTTATGGACCTGAGCCTGTCGATGGTGCAGACAGGGACCCTCTAGTTTAGGAGTGATTTCCGGGTTGGTAGCCGGGATCACTAGGACCTTGTTATTATTTTATTAGCCTTTAGCACCGGATTTGTCTCCGATTTTGGATTGAGACCTTGTATTGTATATTCTTTTTGATGTTGTATTATTATTATTGATGTTGTGGTTGTTGTAGTAGTTGTTGTTGGTTAGACTTTATAGTTGTTACTTCTTTGTTATCTTATCGTGCTAGATTCGTGATTGAGTACATTGTGATTATCATTATGATATTGCTCCTCCGTTTGGAGTTGAGATTTTGACAGGTTTATATAATGATTGCGTGAAATTGTTATCTAGATAGTTGACCTAGACAGCGTTCTACCGCCGATGCTGCGGCGTAGGCTGGACGTACCCACGATTCATGCCCGATTTTTCGGGTGCGGGTTGTGACTCGTATCTCGTGATACATGATGTCTATTATGTGTCCCGACTGTGAAGGTATGTCATGGATTAGAGTCCTATCCTCGGTATAGTCGTTGGTACTGACTTACTGCTAGGCTTGGCTCTTATCCATTTTGTGAGTCAGTATAGGTAAGCGAGGACGAGTTCCTATTTGACTAAGTCAGGAGTATATATATTCATATGCCTCCATTCCCCCTGTGTGTTGCTTCTGTGCATTTATTCATTAGTTACCTTCTGCAGCTATCTTTTCTATTTCAGTTATTTATTTAGTATAATCATTTGAATTATGATTTGATTTCTTGAGCTTTCTCGTATGTTCCAGCTCGTCAAGCCTTGGTGAAATTCTGAGGATTTTTTTTCTAAGGAGGGTAGAGATGTCACACCCGATCCCAGATTTAGTATTTCTTGAATTTCTAGAATTTAATTTTTCTTGATAATGTATTCTTGTTGTATTTTATATATTAGTTCATGTTATTTTATTATTGTTTTATTGTTCCTGCTATTGGGAGAGACTACCCGAGACCAGTATAATACCCATTGACATTGCCATAGACCCGATTTAGGACCCGCATGTAGAATGGACACTTGGTTCAGTTTATTTTGGGTGAACCCATGACTAAACCCTCTTTTCTCCTATCTTAGTATATATATGGCTTTTCTCTCTCCTCTCCTTCTTCTTCTTCATTTTATTTCCTTCTCTCCCTCAAGATCCCCCTAACCCTAACCCGAACCCTAGGAAAAGTTGCTGCGACTTGGACCGGGAGAGGTATAGGCTACGAGCCACCCAAGGCAAGTACATCTTGCTCAATGGTAAAATCATGGATTTTCGGATTTTTATATATGTTGTTTTAAAAATGTATTTGATGAAAAATGTTCTCCTTGAGTTTCTGATCATATTTAGTTCTTGGAGTTTTGAATTTTGATGTATAGATTTTTGTAGATCTGAGTTTCAAGTTTAGGGTTTTTGTGTGTTTCATGAGTTTTCCTTGATTTTGATATATTAAAACTTAGTGTTTTCAAAAAATAGTTATTCCTTATGTTAGAGCATTTTATTTTGAGTATTTTGACTTTTATTTCATTTGATTTGGAGTTAAAATAAAGTTTTTATGAAGAAAATAATTTTTTAGTTTTTAGAGTTTTGGCCATGGCTGAACTTGCTATTGGAGAAGATGAAGTCTTCATGCGGCCAGCGTGCCATGTGGCCGAGAGTGCCATGTGGCCCGAGTGGTTTATGCGGCCTGAACTCTTGCCGCATGCTGACAACATGCATCCATCTTATTGGACGCATAACTGCCTATTTCCATAAGTGTCCTTGGACACCCTGTGTTTTCACTTGCTGAACGAATAAAAATTTTGCTAAGTCCAAGAGGGATGCATGCGACTAGTGAATTCATGCGGTCAGAGAGTCCATGCGTCCAGTAGGTGCTGTGGCTAGAGAGTCCATACGGCCAGTGGGTGCATGCGGCCAGTGAGTCCATGCGGCCAGTAGACGTATGCGGCCAGAAATTCTTGTGTGCATTTTGTGTTCCCTATTGTTATGTTCTCTCTGTAATATCCTTTTAGTGATTATTGTTGTGTGCTTCCTTATGTCGATACAAGTTTACATTACTAGACCAGTTTATGTACTATTTTACAATCCTCACGACATCGTGGAAATATCTGTATATGAAAATCTATTGCATTTGGCATCAAAAAATCGAGTATGAGTATTGCCTAATGTATCGTGAGTTGCGGATACGATAATTCGTGAAAAGCTCGTACTCGTGATCCGTCATCATAGGAAAGTTCTCGAGTGTCCACGACTAGAGAACTTGAAATAATTTAGTAATGATTAGACAAGATAAAATTTACCTAGAGCATTTTGGGGGGGAGGGTATTGTGCTACCTGCTACCCCGATCCCCAAGGGCCCCATGCGGCATGGACAACCCTGCTAGGCAAGAGCTCCAAGAATGACCAAGTTTATGCGTGTTGAGGCACTACAAGTTGTTGTTATGCCTTTCTGTATATGCATTCCACTATATTTTCCAGTTATGTTTCAGTTTCAGTTATGTTACAAGACCATTTTTTCGATAAATTTATGTTTGCAAGAAAGTTTATGATTATAAGACAAGTTTATGTTTACAAGGCTATTTTTTGATTCATAAGTTTACGTTTATGCTTATAAGTTCAATTGTTGTTTGTGATAAGTAACTAATTATGTTATTGTATGGATGATTGTGCATTTAAATTTACTAGACAAGCGTACTCTTGGCCATCCGTGTTAACTGCAGTACCGATAGTAGCGATATTCTTCAAAGCATGCATTTGTTAGTAACAAGGTTTGTGATAACCCTAGTTAGTTAATCATAGCAAGCCGTATGCATGTTTGGCCATTGAATGAATGGTTGTCTATTTATTTATCTCGCCCCTTTTAATTTATTCTTCAGGGCGCGGTTATGGTGCTAAGTTTTGCTCGGGTGAAGGTCTGCAACCCCGGTCCTTGTTTGGTTTTAGGGTTGTGGTCCCAATCTAGAGTAGTTCCTATGCTCTCTTGCCGCTCGTCGCCTTAAGTGTTATTCTTGAGACAAGTACGTTGGTACCGTACAAGTCTCGATCTGCATTTGTTTCTTATATGTCTCTTTTGCTTATGTTGTGATGTGTTTGGTCTATCATCTCAAGCTCCTTTGTGGTACTTGTTGCTTGGGGTTCTGACCCCACTGGTTTTGTATGGATAGATTATCCCGAGGAGATCCAGGATCCACCGTACTTCCAGCAAGTTAGCTCGCACTCGTAGGACTGCGGTCAAAGCTCGTTAGTGGGTTTCCTTCCTCCACCCCTCGTAGTGTTGTTATTTTTTGTGGTATTTTAGCAAGAGACAATGTTAGCCCCTTATTTTGATATCACTTCTCTGACTATAATCAATATGATATATATATTTGACCATGGCTGGTATATTTGATCATGTATAATTAAACTCTGCTGGTACAGTATTTTGTATACACTAGTTTCATGATCATATGTGACATGTAATTTGTGACGCCTATTTACTTTCATATATGATATACTCTTGTGCTTGTGTTATTGGATTGAGATAATATGATTTATCATCCTTAGGACTGACGTCATAGCATGCTAGAGTTTACCCATTTGTCTTCTTGACAACCTTAACACATTGCGGATTACTTCGGTATTCTGCAAGTTGCGATTGGCCATGTCAGTCCCCCTATTTACCCAGTATTCTGGGAGCGGGATGTGACAGACTCTAAGACCCAGTGGGAAGGAAGCTCTACAAAAGTAGGGACGTGGTATTCATCGAGGATCAGACAATGACCAGCACTCAGGATTTCGAGATGCCTTCTGAGGCTGATGAATTACTTGAGTTAGAGTCATTTCGCTTTGAGCAGTTTCTAGAGGATATTGGATCCAGTTATGGAGGAGCCAGTACATGAAGTTGCTCCCAACCTTGATCATCAGCCTGCTGATGGTGGTCAGGGTGATCTTCAGGAGGATGAGCATGCCGAGGAGGTAGTTCCTGAGGAGGAGGCTGTTGGTATACATCCAACACCAGTGGTTCCATTGATGAGGAGCGATAGAGAGCGTCTACCATCTACGAGATACTCACCGGGTGAGTATGTACTACTGACTCACGGGGGAGAACCCGAAAGTTTCGTAGAGGCTATGAAAGACGAACACATGCACGAGTGAATGGAGGCCATGTAGGAAAAGATGAGTTCCTTGGAGGCCAACTCTACTTATGATCTGATGCGATTGCCAAAGGGCAAGAAGGCTTTGAAGAATCGATGTGTGTTCAGAGTAAAGTAGACAGATGATGCTACTCTCCCTCGATACAAAGCGAGACTGGTAGTTAAAGGCTACGGTCAGCGAAAAGGCGTAGATTATGATAAAATCTTTTCGTCAGTCGTCAAGCAGTCGTCTATTCGGGTGGTGCTAGCATTGGCAGCCAGTTTCGACTTGGAGGTCAAGCAAATGGACGTGAAGACGATATTTCTCCACAATAATCTTGAGGAGGAGTTGTACATGGACCATCCAGAGGGATTCTGTGAGAAGGACAAGTCACACTTGGTCTGCCAGTTGAGGAAGAGCTTGTATGGTCTGAAGCGGGCTCTGAGGCAGTGGTACAGGAAGTTCGAGTCATTTATGGGGGAGCATGGTTACGCACGGACGACGTCGGAACACTGTGTATTTGTGAGGTACTTTGCCGAGGATGATTTCATCATTTTACTGCTCTATGTTAATGATATGCTACTGGTGGGTCGGAATGCCAATAGGATAGCGGAGTTAAAGGGGCAACTGGGCGCGGCCTTCTCTATGAAGGCTTTGAGCGCAGCAAAGACTATTCTTGGGATGAAGATCAGTCGAGAAAAAGATTCCAAGATTCTACACTTGTCCCAAAAGAAGTATATTCACCGGGTACTTCAATGTTTCGGAATGGACGGGTCGAAGAAAGTGAGTAACCCCCTTGCGACTCACTTTAAGTTCACTAAGGAGCAGTGTCCATCTACCGAGGACAAGAAGGAAGATATGGAGCGGGTTCCATATGCCTCAGCTGTGGGGAGTCTTATGTATGCCATGGTGTGTATGAGGCCAAACATCGCTTACGCAGTTGGATTAGTTAGCAGGTATACTTCTAATCCTGGAAGGGTACATTGGAGTGGGGTCAAGTGGATTCTGCGATATCTTCAGGGCACTGCCGATTGGAGAATTTCTTTTGGTAGTGACGAGCCGAAGCTGGTTGGATATACCGACGCTGATATGGCTGGAGATGTAGACACGAGGCGATCGACTTCGGGCTATGTGATTATGTTTGCTGGTGAAGAAGTATTGTGGCAGTCGCGGTTGCATAAGTTTGTTGTCTTGTCGACGACAGAGACATAGTACATTGTGACGAGGGAGGCTTGCAAGAAGTTGTTGTGGATGAACCAGACATTTCATAGTTATTTATACATATGACAACGGAGCAGACATGTTCACAAAGATTCTTCCAAGGAAAAAGTTTGAGTACTGCAGGCGGATCGTCGGGATGACGATCCCCTCCACATAGTTGTGAAGGGGGAGATTTGTTGGAGTGGATGGGGTTTCCAACCTATGTGGAGAATACCCCGGAGTGCGATGACCGTCATCCGTGTGTCGGAAAAGCTCGAAAAGTGTATCGAGCGCCGTGTATTGGAACATTTATGGTAAGCAAATATTATATTGGATTTTCATCTTTGTCTTTAATTATATTTATGATTGGATCTTTCATATATTAACTTTCCATATAATTGGATTTTCAATTTATGGCAAGCTAATTTATGATTTGATTTTCATTAAATATATGATTGAATGTAATTGGATTTTCATAAATATTTTTGGCTTCCATATATATATTTTCGTATGAAAACCCTAATTCATGCAAGGGTTTATATAAATGCTCATGCAATATACAACAATATAAGAAAAAAAAGAGAGGAAAAAAGGTGGCAAGAGTGCCATTGCAACTTTGGAGAGGAGGAAGAAGGATTGTAGTCCGTTTCGGAGAAGAAGATCAATTTGGGGTATTTCTTATTATCTTTTTTTTTTGTGGTTGTAATCTATTTTCTGTTTCAAAGAGTTGCGGTGATCCGTGTTGGATCGGTGAGGAGCTTGTAGAGGGTGTAATCTCTTTATTCCATTAATGAAGGTTCTTCAGGGTTTGATTGTGATCGTCCCGGGGTTTTTTCCATCTGGATTTTTCACGTAAAAATTTATGTGTCTGCGATTTGTGTTTGATATTTTTTGGTTTGTACGTTTTGCTCGGTTTTCTCGCAGGTACTCTCTGGTTTGGAAAACAGTTTCCGCGTTTCGTTCCCAACACACTTCCTCCTCCTCCACCGCATCCCCATGAATTTGTTGATGGTGTGGCTGGGGTAGGAATCCTCCGTCTTTGCTCGCTGTTCGAATGTTATCAGTTCCGATAAGTAGACCAAATACAGTTCATTTGTTCTTTTGGCTATGGTTCTTTCTATTCTTATTTCTGACTTCTTTTTGATGGTCTGACCTCCGAGCTAGGAGCTCCGGTTTGGTTTCTTCCGAACCAAAAGACTCTGAAGTCGCAGCTTCACCTCCCTTCGGTCGCCTCCGGACGCGGGAGCTAATAGGCAGTAAGAAAGGAGGAAGGTACTGAACTCTTTCTTGCTTTATTTAAGGAAAGGTAGTTTTTTTTTTGACATGTTTTCGTGATCTTTGTACTACTTCTTCTTGGAGTCGCAAATGTTCTTTGTCTTCTCCTTCTTGTTTTTAGGACTCTTGTGGATCGAACTGTCATAGTGGAAGTGAGGATGAGAAGCTTGCACGGCTTTGTTAATTGCTTCAATCGATCTAGTAGTAGCTTCAGGTTCCCACGTGTTCGACACATACTCAACATTGACCCATTGAAGTTTGATTGAGATCTTGCGCTTCCAGTTGTTGAATGCTCTCCATCAAAATATTTCAAACTCGTGGAAGTTACATTTTTAACAAACTAGTGCGGGCTCCCATGACGTTCTTTTCCCAAGGGATGCTCGCAAGCTTAACACTAAAAAAAATATAAATACGAAAAGGCTTATTCTAAAGGCACTTAAAAATTTACTTAGGCTAGTCAAAATTTTAATTTTAGTTATTTACACGTTTGTCATCGAAAAATTTGTTTCAGGCTAGTCCAATTTTTTTCAGAACTATCAAAAAATTAAATTTTTTTTTACAGTTCTAATTTAGAACAGTCAAAATTTTGACAATTGTTTCTATTAGAAGGACTGTCAAAATTTCTGTCAGTTCAAAAAAATTTGGACCGTCAAAAATTTTAGCAGTTCTTACAAAATTTTTGACAGTCCTCCAGGACGATAAATTGGAATCCTACTCCTCCTCCGCCTCCTCCCATCGCCGCCGCCTCCTCCCTCCTCCTCTTTCTTCCTTCCGCCGTCGTCGCTGCCTCCTCCTCCTCCGACAGTTGGGGTCGATATTAGAATTTTGATTTGGGGTGGAAGGGATGAGAGAATTGGACTGTTCTGAGTAAATTTAGAACAGTCGTAAATAATTTTTTTAAAAATTTAGACTGTTTTGAAGTAATTGACTGTACTAAATAAATTTAGAAATGCCTATACAATTAGCCGTACGAAAAAGTAGAACGTAGAATAGCCGGCTAGGGTGGTAAAAACCACCCTTGCTCAAAGAGATGCGCGAGATGTTGTTGCGAATATTGGCTGCTACTATCTGAGAAATTGTTGGAAGGTGTTCTGGTTTTTGGTATATGTCCACCATGTTGATGGTGCTCTCCTAATATAGGAGAACCAACACTTTTGTCAGTTATAAAACTTGAATAGCCTATTGTTAAGAATATGGACAGACTTGTAACAATGGTGTAATCTAACCAGGTTCATAACTCCTGTAATCCTCGAAAAAGTGTTATTGACACTGCAAAATTCTCTATAGACTACGTTGGTTAGGAGGTAACACAACTAAGTTTATTTTTCTTCTAGAGACGACACAAATTTTTTTTTTTTTTTCGGGCAACGTACTTCATTACCGGTCTCTTTTTTCCACTTCCAAATTCAAATCCATAATCCATACAAATATTCTTCTCTTTTCTTCCACTTAGGCCTTCTCTAGTGGTTGTCCCTAATTTTTTATTTCTATCTTATGTGAAGTCCTTTTAAGAAGGCTTCTATGTCTACATAATATTTTTCTATATAGAAATCCAAATATAAAAAATATATATATATCTTCAATTGTTGGTCTTTATATTTATTCATATCCTACTAGTCCTTCTAAGAATGTTTTAATGTGTCAAATGTAATTAATATATATATATATATATATATATATATATATATATATATATATATATATATATATTCTACTATATAATGTCAAAATTAGGCTTCACCGTGAAAATTTTTCGTTCCAAAAATACCCTTCATTACATTTCAATATGTATTAACTTTGATAAGGATATCTAAGTAATTAAAAAAAGTAATTAAATACGTATTAAATGTATGTATGCATGCATGAGACAACTTGGGGAATGATAGTTAATAAAACATAGATATGCATGTATGCAAAGTAGGTAGTTTGGAGAACTACAAAAAATGTATGCAAAGTAGGCACATGAACCCAAGAGATAAGAGAAACCTTTTCTATTCCCGTCATTTAATTTCTCCCAACTTTCATGCTCCTGCCTATTATATTTCCACCTATAATAAAATTAAGAAATTGTCATTTGTTTTTTTAATAAACTATTTTTTTTCCAAATAATATGAAATACGTGCAACGCACGTGCGTATATACTAGTATATATATATATAGAAATCCAACTATAAAAAGTTTATGGGACATATTTTCATGTCACATTCACATAAACATAGAAAAACTCTATCAAAGACTCTACATCTAAAGTCCCTGGTAGAGCCCATTTATCTTTAATATTTTTCACCTATGAGAGCCTTTGATAGAAATTCGCATTGGAGATAAAAAAAAATTTTCCTACGACGAGGCTCTATTATATTATTTTTCTAAAGGAAGAGATCACAATTGGAGAAGGCCTAACCCAAGGTAAACTCCATCAAAATATGAATTTTTTTTTGTAGGTTTTTAAAATCTAAATTCTTTTTGTAGATTTCATGTGTAAAAACATGTTTTTATTATGGTTTCATATAATAGGAAGCCCACTAAAACATTGTTCTTGAAGTTTCGAATTCCATTAATAGAGATTCGATTGAAACTTTAGAACAAACACAATAACATTTTGGACGATGGAGGGCTAATAAAATTTGACAGTTTTAGCTATGTAATAGGACTGCCAAAAATTTGGCATTTCTATTGCATTATTGCATCACTGTCAACTTTTTGCAGACCTAAGGTCAGAGTTCTCTACCGTCATGACTGTAAAATATTTGGCAGCCCTAATGTATTGCTCCTGAGGGAAAAAAAAGAAGTAGGTTGGGTGGCAACACGAAAAATGTTTGTGTAGCCTTAGAAAGAATTTTGCGAAACCAATGGAGAGGGAAGTCCCTGAGTACGTTGCCTCAGGTCCGGACTTGATATGAGGCCTATGAGGGTGTGCCTTAGGCCCAAAATTTTAGAGGGCGTAAATTTTTATACTATTCAATATATGTAAGTACAATTTTGAAAAAAAGTTCAACAGACTCATTCTAATCTCCTTTGTCCGCATAAAAAATATTAATTTTTATTATAGGATATCTAAACATCATATACTAAAATACAAAAAGATAAGTCAATTCGTTAGACTAAAGAATTTTTTTTGTGTAGTCGCTATCAAAATTCTTTTCCATTCGTCGCTCTAACAGTCCAACGCTCTTGATCTCCTCTACCCTACCGTCATTGTCAATCTCCTCTTTCGATTGTGTGTGTGTGTGAACATCTTCAATTTTATTAATATTTCATTGTGACATTATTTTGGATATTATTTTTTGTTAATTATATTTTGATTTTTTTGTTGATAATATATTGTATCATCGTCGAATGAAAAATAAAATATATAAACATTAAGCTTTGATTGTACCATTTTTAGAGTTCGTCTCATGTCCCAAAATCTAAAGTTCGGTATTACGTAGCCTCAAGTTAAGACAAACATTCTATTTTTCATTACAGTTATCCTGGATTGTCTATTTCTTTACTCTTTATAAAGAGGCGTGAAAACGGCTGTAAACCGTATGTATATTCTCATGTAATTAAAAATTTAAAAGTAAATAAATTCTAACCAAGTGTTTAACTATCTAATATTATCTTACTATAGCTAAATATTTCTAATTCATGTGGTAAGATAAGAGGCATTTTTTTTGGCTTGGCAGGTTCAATTACCCGGGACAACAATATCAAAACAAATTTGTTTCAATATTTTTTTTTTACGTGTGTGCACGCGAATAATCTTTAATGGTGTTGTCATAATAATTGTACTTTTGTAATCTTGACTTCTTTAGTTAAATATCTTTAATGAAAAACATAGAAAACCCCCCTATCTAAAAAAATAATAAAGGTCGCAAGGGAAGAAACTGAACATGTTGCTTGTTTGGGATCATATCAATTAACATGGATACTAGAAAATTCTGCTACAAAATTTAATTTCATTTACCTAAGTGACACAAATTAGCACATAATTCGAAAATAAATTACATCTACCGGTATTTGTATCAGAGCGCCCGAAGGACAAATTCGAAAATTAATGAAAATTTGAGCATACGCAAGTCTGCAAATATATCCAACATTTTATAGGTGAGAATTGTACGACTATATTGCAAGCAAAGTTCACACAATGTCTTTATGAGAGAAGTATAAATCCTCGTATACCAAGAAGACGAAGCTTGAAAAATATATCTTCATCATTTTTATTTTTTTGGCTGATGATAAAGCCTAAAGGCACTATAAAATACACTTAAGTTGGTCCAATTTTTGTTTTTAAAATTTTTGCTTAAAATTTACTCGGGACTAGTCCAAAACTTTATTTAGGACTGTCAAAATTTTGACAGTCCTAAATAATATATGCAATTTAATGGACTGTAGACAGTCCTTCCAATATGAAGGACTGTCAAAATTTTGACAGTCCTAAATAAATTTTTAGACAAGTCCTGATTAAAATTTTAAGTGAAAAATTTAGAAATAAAAAATTTGGAACAGTTCGATTCATCTTTGCAGTGCCTTTATCAAATTTTTTTATTTATTTATTTATTGGATTTAGACTTCCCTATATGATATCAATGAGTTGAGGATCAACTATGGTTGATCAACTATCGTTGATGGCGATCAAATTTGATAACGAGATATAGAAGGTGTGATTGCCATGCAGTAGTAGATTCGTGGGTGACCTTATAAGTATCTTTGATTACTTCTGCTCCCCGTAGTTATTCTGGATTTTGTTGATAGTGGGGTTATAAATGAAGAGGTAGAAAAAACAACTCCTGGGCGTGACCTCATCATCATACTCTTAAAGCCTTGGTTACATAGATTAGGAGAGGAGCACAAGTACAATTCCATGCGGTAAATTCCAACGGCTGGTACCATAATGTCAAATATTACCATTTTTTGAAAAAAAAAAAAGGGCCATTAAAATGAATTACTTGGCTCGAAAAAGAGAAGAAGAAAATAATAACTGTCGCAAATGAAAGCTGAACAAGGAGAATAGATGGGTGATTCATACAACAATATAATGACACATAAACATATTAAAATTAAAAATTAATTAATCAAAAATTGTCAAAAATTATTAATATAGGATAAAAAAATTTATTTTATATGTCATTATATCATTGAATGGATTTATCATTTACCACTACTTGTCACTCTGAATAATTTGTAGAAGACATTTTCAGAAAAAAAAAAAAAAAACCAGAACATAGGAAGTTTTCGACAAATGTACATGACTTGATAAATCTCTTGTTCTTTCATCGACCCGGGTTTTATGAAGGTTCTTGATAAAGGCACTACAAAAAAAATTTTGAACAGTCCAAATTTTTATCATTGATAATTACAAGTTTACCACTTCCAAAAATTACTCAACGGACTGCTCATTTCCAATTGATTTTTTTTTTATAATTAGGAGTGTCAAAATTTTGACAGTACTAAAAAAATATGTTAATTTTTTATGACTGTCAAAATTTTGACAGTCCTTCCAATTGGTACGAGAAGTGACACGAGGACGAGACTGCGTGGAGGCCGGAAGAGGGGGACGAGATGGAGGAGCGGGAGGAGGAGGAGGGGGCGGCGGCAGAAGGCGGAGGCGCGCGCGCGGGGGCGGCGATGAGGCGTAGGCGTACGCGCTCGCCTCTGCTGCTGCTGTCGCTTTTGCTGCTGTCGCTTTTGCTGTTGTTGCCGTCGTCGGAGGAGCTCACTGATTGGCGGAAGTATGAAATTTAAAATAGGAAAGGGAGAATGTACTGATAATCAATTTGCTATGATGGTCGGGTCGGGTGGGTTGAAGAATGTGAATTTTTGAGGTGTATTTTTTAGTGTGGAATTTTGAAACTGTGGTTCATATATGCTCTTGATAAAGGTCCTACAAAAATGACTCGGGATTAGTCCAGTATTAATGCTAGTCCAGTTAGAAAGAATTTTTATTCAGACTAGTCCAAAATTTACTAGGGCTGTCTACCATCTTCACCTCCCTCCTCCTGACTCTCATCCTTCATCCTCTCGCGATTTTTCGCCTCTCCGCATCGTTGACCTCGCCATCGACCTCGTTGCCGCCGTCGAGCTGCACCTCAAGCACCTTCCCGTCGGCTCCGTCATGAAGATGATAAAGAAGAAGAAGAAGCGTAAGAAAGGCTACGCGCGGCAGAGACATGCGCTCGCGGGAGGCTGCGGCTACGTCTCGCGCCGCCGCCGATGACAGCAACACCAGCGGAAGCGGCAACAACAACAACAACAACAACGGAGGCGATGGAAGGTGATGATGGTGGACAGTCCTAGTAAAATTTGGACTAGTGTGAATAATTTTTTTTTCTAACTGAAATAACATCAATACTTGACTAGTCCCAAGTCATTTTTGTATTGTCTTTATCAACATCAATACTTGACTAGTCCCAAGTCATTTTTGTATTGTCTTTATCAACAGCATGTATGAACCACAGTTTCAAAGTTCCACACTAAAAAATACCTCAAAAAATTACATTCCTGACCCCACCTGACCCGACACGACCATCATAGCAAATTGATTATCAGTACATTCTCCCTTTCCTGTTTCAAATTTCATACTTCCGCCAATCAGTGAGCTCCTCCTCCCTTCTTCTTCTTCTTCTTCTTCGAGATTTTCTAGGGTTTCGTTTGCCTCTCGCTAAACCCTAGTTTTTTTAGGGGATGGAGCTGTTGAACTCCAAGATCTACGACAAGTACACGAATCTCAAGGTAGTATCACCAACCCCCCCTTTCAATTTCATCATCATCATCATCTTCTTCTTCGTCTTAATTCCATTCCATGTTCTTCTTGCCTGCAGAAGAGGAGATTGTCTCAAGACGATGAGTGCTTCCGGAACATAGAATCGGAAATCCATCAATACCAAACTAGTAAATTTTTTTTTTCTCTTTGGATATTTTATATGATTATTTCCTCCCCTTTTTTCATGGGAATTTTACTGTTTATTAGTCGTTTGCAGCTACCGAGGCGCTGATAGAGGAAATGAAGACCGAAAACGAGAGGCTTAGGTCGCAAATGTAGGTCTAATCTAAATCAATGGATTACTGATTACTTCTTCTTTTTTTGTTAATGGAGTTTGTGTTATGTGATTGCAGAGCTTCTTTACAGGAGCGCTATTCCGAGAGCCAGAAGCTCCTTCTCGAAGAGAGCCAGAAGAGTGAGTAGCAAATGCTATACTTCTTTTCGAGCTCGATGTGGCTGCACTTTTTTTTGGGTGCATCTCATGGAGTGTCTGTTCCGCGTCCGAGTTGTTTTCTGTGTTTCTGCTTGGTAGGATATAGAAGCTCCCGACGATTTAACAATGTTCTGCATAGAAACTGGAGCCAAATCATGGTGCCGCGACTTTTTTAGCAGCACGTTCGTGTGCTTTCCCATAGGATAACCGTTCACTGTTTCCAGGATAAGGGATTCGATGATGGTGATGATGATGTTGTCATGATGATTGATTCATCATAGGAGCCCTATCCTGTCAAAATGGGGCTGGAGCTATGGAGCAGACCCTTCGAATTGAAAAGGCACATTGACCGAATAACTACCAGATGTTGGCCAACCCTCAACTCTTTGGTGCTAGGCTCTCCACCCTTTGTTTCGTGGACTTAGGTCTAGGATTCCAGTTACATCTCATCCCATTTGCTCAAAGGACCAATTCCGGGATGCTCGTTGGCCTAGCGTTTTGGAAATGCCCATTTGAGCCTCGAAATGAATGGCACGTTTGAAAAAATGTCCATCTGGTATGGAAACCGTTTGGATTGGCACTAATGGATGAAACGTGACTGTAATCCAAACTGGCCCTTAATACAAACACAAGAGATACATACATGATGACATGGTACATATTTTGGAGTGTCCGTGCTTCCTAGTTTCGATCCCAGAAAATTATTGGCAAGATAGAGGCTTTTCATAAAGCATAGAAGACTTTTAAAAGGAGGGAAATCCCTGTGATACTGTTTTAGATATGGGGATCAAAAACTCAATATAGGAGCAAGAGTATATGGTTTTCCATGGAGAATCACATTCACCTCTAACAAATAACATTAGTTAAAAGGCCAAACTGAATGCCATCTCTTGACAAATGTCTATATACACAACAATATTAAATTTTCTGCTAAGATTTGTATCAATATGAAGTTTCATATGGTTGTAGCTTCATACATCATAGCATATATATCCTTGTTAGTTCTTGCCAATTCCTACTGTTTTGTTGTACGAGAGGATCTGCCTAGTACAAAAATAGATAGAAAATAAAGCTACCTGTGACGTGGTTTAGTCAAGCCTTTCTTCCCGGTAGGTCGGTTCCCAATTACTCCATCTCCATAATTCCATAAAACTTCGCTTATACCTGACATAAATTGCGAGGAGTGTGGCTTATTGTTTATTTCAAAATGGAATACTGATAATGGTTTGTGCAAGGTTTTTAAACTGCTGAATCCTTCTCCCCTTTCTTTTTTTTTTGGTGCTACAGCAAAAGAGCTCTCTAATGAAGTTGGAAAGCTTCAAAATATGTTATTACAGAAGAATGATAACTGCAATATAACATCACCTATATCTCCTTATACGAGTCCCAGGGCCAGGTCAAGAGATGCATATAAAGCTTCATCAAAGAAGAAGGTTCCAAGTGCACATGCCATAGGAAGTGAGGTCCTACATGAAGAAGCTACCATAATCTCTTACGAACGACACCAGCAGGATCAAATTCTGGTATGGAATCCTATTCATTTTGTTTTACAGGGTCATCTTGAAAAACTACCACATGATTTCTGTCTTAGATCTAAATGATTGTTTTTCAATAATATTTTTCTTTCGGAACTATAATATCTAATGACCCTGGGCATGGAAGTTTACAGCCAGATTGCTGTCGAGGTAACATGACATGTGCAGGTATATGAACTAAACAAACTTGCTTTAGTTCTATGCTTTAGCCATATGTACAAGTATTAAGTTTCTGAAGCGTTTCTTTTTCTAGGAGATGCTTCAGGCAAAAGTCAAAAGACTTGTGCGTTTCAGATGCTTATGGAGTTCTTAGTGAGCATGAAATTGTCCTTACAATGCAAACCTGAAGGACTCTGTGTTTCCGTTATCCATCAAAGAAGTGGTAATTATCTAATTCTGATCAAACCATCAGTTTCCTGCCTCCCAAAGTATGGCCACCCTGAGTTCCATATGTTTCCCACTTACATTAATGCACTGTATAATCTATTGTTAGATCAGGCTGCATTGTTCTTTTAATATTTAAACTTTAATGTTGTTGAAGTTGTTCGTTTGAATTTCACATGGTCCATTATCCATGTACCTCCACTATACTGTAGCATCCCGACTTAGATTTGGTGGTGATGCAAGCATTATTTTAAGTTCATTTCTGCAAAAAATTATAGTCCAGGAGAACTTGTGATACCGTCATAGCTTGCTACATATTCTAGCATACCATCCTGTTGTTCTTAGTTAATCTTATGGTAGTCTGTTGTAGTCTAATTGCGGTTCAGCCTTTAGGAATGCTTTGGTTTGTTTAGCAAGTAGCAATTAATAATAAGGTTTCAGTGCAGCTGCTTGTTAGTAATATCCTTAAGGAAGTAGATTGTGGGATTTATTATGTAATCATTTGTCATGATTTTTCTTGACCTTGTGCTTCGAACCATAGGCAGTAAGGGGAAAATAAATTCTCTTGATTTAGAATGTTTGACATATCTGAAATGGCTGACTAATGAAAAGTGAGTGAAGTACGAAAAGACTCACTATCTAAGAGTCCTCTCTACTTGATTGATAACCTTCTCTTTTGTGTGTGTGTGTGTGTGTGTGTGTGTAAAGGGAAGAAAGGGGAGGGTGGTTGGTAAGTGAGGTGAGGACTTATTATAAGGAAAACTCCATCCCAGAACAATCTTCTGTAAGGACCTGGATTTCCAAAAGACTTTTTGGAAGACCCTTTTAGAATACTATGTTTCTATGCTAAGAAATCTATTTCTCTTTTAGTTTGTCCCTTTCTAGATAATTCTAGTGATGTCACATATACTTGCTATTATCTACTTGTCTATTTTTGTCAATAGTACTATTGTATCCTCTCTATATTTTGGCCTTAGTTCCCTAATGACATTAATCCATTGAGTTGAGCTCTCTCTAATCACAATATGGTATCATAGATATAGGGACTCCACTGAAAACCTTAGATGTCCCTCCCTTTCCTTCCTCATTACCGCCACGCTCCATAGCTCACCAGTAGCCCTGTTCCACCCTGCATCTCCATCCTAATCCTGATTCTAACCCTGACCCTTACACAAATCCTAGCCGTCTCCATCACTGATAACTGACCAGATTTCACCTTGACTCTTAACAATAATGGTAGCCGCCACCATCACCCATCACTGACCACCATTTGACCTTCCAAATTATGAGCATAGATCTTCTTCACAGACCTTAGCTGCCATCACCTCTCCTAACCTAGCCACCATCTCTCCTAACCTAGCCACCATCTCCTTGGAAACCTAGCCATCCGGTAGATCCCAGACTAATCCTAATCTAGACTAGTTATTCATGTATGCCTCCTCAAACCCCGACCCCTTCCTTTCAAGAACATCTCACCACTCAACTCCCTCTCCTCTCCTTCTATCTGTCTTCAGACAACACACAAAACTCTAACGGGAACAAAAGGCGAAGACTCCTTGAACTAGAAGGACTTTGACTAAGAATTTGAGTGGGTCTCATTAACTTTATTTATTTTCCAATGTTTGGTTGAAAATTTTGGGAGAACAAAACCAACAAAAACTAGTTCTTGTCACCACCCCCTTATGAGTGCCACATTAGCAAGTTTCTCTTTCACAATTTACTTTCAAATCTTGGAAGTAGAAAGAATTTTAAAGCTGGGATTCACCATCTCTTTATTCAAACTGAAAATGGGCCCTGCCTCTTCTTTTTCTCCTTCACTAATAAGTTCTACCAAACAAGAGAAGACAATATTATGTGTGGGCACCATAATTCTTTGGATCTCAAATCTCATCCAAAATATGACTTCATGTTCCTCTTCAAATTCGTTCCAACCAAACCCCTCAGTGAATGAGAAAAGAAGAGGTGAGGCCCATTTAATTTAAAAAAAAAATGGTGGGTCCCTGTTCTAAAATTATTTCTACTTTCAAAGTTTTGGAAGAAATTTGTGAAAGAGAAACTTGTTGATGTGGCAGTCATACACGGGGAACAATAACTGATTTTTGTTGGTTTTGTCCCCCCATAATTTTTAACCAAACATTGGAAAACAAATAAAGTTAATGAGACCCACTCAAATTCTTAGTCAATTCCTTCCTGTTCTGACAACCAAACATGTCTTTAGAACATGCCACTTCAGTGTATCTTCCATCACATTACCAGGAACTGACACTACCCTTCACAATGAAATCTAGATATCATATAATTAGAACGGAAAGAGTCATGAGTAATAAAAAGTTGGATAACAAGAATACGGAAAACAAAATAAGAAGTCTGGATGTCTGAATTAAGCCACACAAGAGAAAGAGCTAAATGAATCACACAAGAGCAGCACAAAATCGATAAAGGGTTGCTTAAATAACAGCTAGGAATCAAGGACACTCCACAAATTGTTGTTGTCAGACATATTGGACATGACACTTCAAATACACTAGGACATGGCTATATTAGTGTTACTATGTCATATTAGTCGTGGGGCAACTAGGGGTGAGCATTCGGTTTATTCGGTTTCAACCGAACCGAAATAGTCAAACCGAATAAACCGAAATTCTAAAAATTAGCCAAAACCGAACCGAACAAAAATTAGCCAGAACCGAACCGAATAAGCTATTGTTATTAGTTAATGAATCAATCCAAAGTTGGAATCGTGGTTAAATTATATTAAAAATTATAATTTTATACACACATTTGTTGTATTTCAAAGTTGTGTCCAAAGTTGGGTTTCAAAAAAAAGAAATATATATATATATATATATATATATATATATATATAGGGTAAACGAGATATGTGCCATAGGCTCATATTCCTAAATGAGCCATGCACACGTGGACCAATATGAATGGATTCCTACATCCCATGTGCACTAATACACTCCATTCCTATTGGTCCACATGTGCATTGGCTCATGTAGGAATATGAGCCTATGGCTCATATCCTTTTTTTCCGTATATATATATATATATATATATATATATATATATATATATATATATATATATATATATATATATATAATTGTTATTTTCAAAATATATACATTTTTAATCACAAAATAAGCATAGAATAAGGGTATTTACATAATTGTATAAATCTTATTTTGTTTTCGGTTTTTGACCGAAACCCAAAACCGAAACCGAATAAATTTTTTTTTAGTATTTTCAAAACCTAAACGAATTTTTTTCCAAACCAAACAGAATCTCTTATTCGGTTCGGTTTTCGGTCCAAAACCGAATAATGCTTACCCCTAGGGGCAACATAGATTAAACACTCTTTATTTTATAAATAAACATAAAACTATCTTATTGTAACTAACATCAAGCTACATAAAATTATAATCTTATATTATTTTTGTGTAAGTATATAAGAAACATATTGATTCGTCAATAATGTGGAAGCAAGGTTTAAATGTTTTGGAAATTTTGGAAAATATTCGTACAAAGACTTAACTACAAAATTACGAAAACAAGTAAACTTGCTAATAGTTTTGATATCGATGAAAACCGCTAGGGGTGCAAACGAGCCAAGCCGAGCCAAGCTTTCATAAGCTTGAGTTTGGCTTGATTAGAATTAACCGAGCTCGAGCTCGAGCTTGATAAATTTTTTATTTTAGAGCTTGAGCTTGGCTCGAGCTCGTTTATATTAAGCTTGAGCTTGGCTTGGTTTGAGCTCGAGCTTGGCTTGATAAGCAAGTTTGATTCAAGCTTGATAAACAAGCTTGATAAGCTCAAACTCAAGCTCGTTAAGCTTGATTTTGAGCTTGTTCAGCTTTATTTCAAGCTTATTAAGCTTGATTTTGAGCTTAACGAACTTGATTTCAAGCTAGTTAGGCTTGAATTCAAGTACCTATAATGTTAACAATTTATTTATAAAAATTCAATTAAAAAAGTTTCTTAATATCAATTATTAAGGACATATAATTATATACAATGCACACAACCATATTGTTATACAAACATGCATACAATTAGAATTCAACAAAGAACAAATTTAAATTTAAATAATAAAATAAATTTGTAGACTGCCAACAACGAGCTCCTAAACGAGCTTCTAAACGAGCCAGCTCACGAGTCAGCTCGCAAGCTTCTAAACGAACCAGCTCGCGAGCTCAAACGAGCCGAGTACTTCTAAGCTTGAGCTTGGCTCGTTTATTAAACGAGCTCGAAAATGAAGCTTGAACTTGGCTTGTTTACTAAACGAACCGAGCTCAAACGAGCTTTTATCAAGCTGAGCTTCGAGCAGCTTGCGAACGACTTGGCTCATTTGCAGCCCTAAAAACCGCTAATAGATAGATGTGGAGCTGCTAAAAGATAGCAACAAAGTTGCTGATTACATAGCAAAGTTCTAATAGCACTTAAAAATTGCTTAAAACTGTCTTTTGCTTGGGTGATGAATATCACCGTCACTCAAAGCGAGATTTGACTCTTTTTGTCGATCTGCTTCCAAGAACCAATAAGTTCGGAAGAACATTTGCAACGTTTGTTGTAAGTCATCATCCTTCTCTTGGAAAAACTAACGTGTTGAAAAATAGTATCGGAACAAACACTCGGCTGCCTTTAGCGAATTCCCTTTATTCTATGCTTTCTTCAGTGAGCAGTGACCACTAAGTACTGGAGCAACAACTTAAATAGGGGAGCATTCCCCTGAAAGATATACTAGTCCACTAAAGACGTGAGCGGAAAACCATGAAGTAACTCTCTATTAAGTGAGATTGTTACCAACAATAACTCCCTATAAATAGGGTAGTCACAAAACTAAACAGCCTGCAGCTCCAGCAGTAAGATAGAGCATCAGTTCTACAACACTGCCTTTGCAGTCCACAGCTCCGCGAAACCGCGCCACTACAGTCTTGCAGCTCCACAGAACTTTGCTATTGCAGCCCCGCGACACCACGCCACTACAATCTTGTGGACCCACTGTTCTTGTGCTAGTTCTGCGCACGAAGTGCTAAGTGCAAAAGTATGCCATCTCCGTAACCGATGTGCTAACTTCGAGAACAAAGTGCAAAAGCACGCAATCTCTGCGCCCGACGCGAACGTACAAAGTACAAAGTGCGTCATTAAAGCACCACTTTGTGCTTTTCACCTACGTCCGAGCCGAAGCTAATTTTCTTTTGGGCCTCGCTCCAAAGTGTTTCTTCATGAAATTAGTGACAAAACAAATGCTTGTTGTGGGATTTGAACATTGTCAACTAGAAAAATCCCCTACCATGGTCCATACTAACTACTTGAGCTAGTAAACCTCATATGTAGACAATAAATAATGGCTCAAATATTAAAATGCTCACTTGGGGGTTGTCTCGACATGTAATAGTGGGACTGGGTCACTAATGACCAAATTCAAATAAACTCCAATAATACCCCCACGTATTTTAATATGTAAATAGGCGTTTTTCACGGTGACTATATATTGTTGCTAACAACTTGAATCTTCCCGCGTTGGTCGAATTATAGTACGATACATAATGAACTAAGTCTTGAATTCAATACGGTAGCTACAATTCTCTCCACTCACACAATTACATCATTTGTGCCTCTGGTCGCACGTAAAAAAAAAATCTGTGTTGACTTGGTTTCTATGTATGTATCTTAGGTGTCTACAAGTTTACCATCAAGAGACGACCTACATCTCTTGTCATATAAATATATATTATTTTTTCGAGAGTTTAACTTTTCCAGCATGTCGCTATCTTTCTCTTTGTGATGATACGTCACTATGACATGACCTGAAGCTGGGGTCTCACTAACTCATGTTGTGTCATGTCACTATAGTACGAGGTCTTGTCCACTTGTATTATGTACTACTACTTTCCCAATCTCAGCATGATGCTACCTGTCTTTTTGTGTTGCTACGTCGCTATGACATGGTCCGAAGCCAAGGTCCTACCTCATGTAGTATTATGCCAATGAATTCTTAAGCATTTGGAATGCTTGGTGCATTTTAAAGGAAACACGTGTAGTTCAGTAACCTACACCATGATTTAGGTCCCAAAGAGGAAAAAAAGAAGACTATTAGGCCTCATTTGGTTCGCGGAATCATGGGGTTGGGAAAGGAAAGTGATTACTTTCCTATGTTTAGGAGCCAAAGGAATTGAGAAGAAAAATTGATTCCTAATGAAAAAGAAATTAGGGAAAAAAATGGTTCCCTCCATCCAACCAAGGAATCACTTTTTCATCTTTAAGTATTCACTTTTTCTTCCAATTTTCTTGACATTTCCAAACACCAGAAAGGAAAATCAATGGAAATTGTAATTTCCCAAAGGAAAGAATAGAGTAAGGAATTGATTTCCTTTCCTTTCCTTTTCGCAAACCAAACGAGACCTTAAGGTTCTAGGATCGAATCACACCAATGCCCCTATTGGACAAACCTCTGTACCTGATGTATTACAATTTATTATCCCTTTTTAAACCAAAAATTAAATGTCTAGTGGATTACTCTTTGAACTAATAGCAAAATATTTTTTGGTAGAATTATAAAGATATTATATCAAAATTCTATCAATCCAATTTTTTTTGTGTTCTCGACAAACTGACGCTTGAGGGCATTGGTGAACGGATCCACCAGATACTCCTGCCTCCGAACATCAACCAGTGTAGTGATGCCATTTGAGATGTGCTCATTCAGTATTGTTGATGAATTCACACATTCCTTTTCTTTCCATTAAAGAGTGCATTTGATGCAACTGCTAAAGTCGTGTGGTTGTCGCAATATATCGGTATAGTTGGAAACTGCACACCAACAAGAGAAAGATCATACATGAGCTCCTGCAGCCATTATGCTTCATCTGCCCGCTACAGCCAATGCATAGAACTCGGAATCCATTGATGAGTTTGAGAACAAAGTCTGCTTCTTCGACTTCCACGATATAGCAGTTCCACCAATGGAGAAGGCAAATCCTCTGGTGGACTTTTCGCTCTTTTTTTTAGCACCAATTGTATCATTGAAGCCTTCTACTACAATCCATAACCCACTATAATGCAGTGCAAACTTTTGAGTCTTTTTGAGAAATCTCATAACTCTTTACAGTTTTCCAGTGTTCATACCCGGATTGCTCTTGAACCGGCTCAATAACTTCATAAGGAAAGCAATTTCAGGTCTATTGCAATTCATTTTGTATAAAAAACTACTAATGATGCTTGAAGAGTCCATCTGCTTAACAGTCTTCCCTGAATTTTACTTCATCTTATTGTCATACCTATAAGGAGTATTGATCTCTTGAAGTATCTTAATAATCATATAGTGTCACGCCCCAGTCCCAAAATGCCGAGGGACTGAGCACGTGAGCAATGGCCAGCAGCATGCACCGATGGACAACCCAATTTAATGGATCCATCAGGGCATGCTTAAGCTGTAGTCTAGCAGTATATGTTACAAGTCTCAGGTATTTCTAATCTCATCCACAGGGTAAACACAGATTAAATGCCAGAAATAATGCAATGGAAATAAATATGCAATATCAAATAAGGTTATCTCGGGAAACAAATCCGAGAAATATTCTGTTACATTTAAGAAAAGACAGGAATTAAAATGCTGAAAATGGAAATACTGTGAATATGTAGCCAGTGCTCAGGAGAAGTCTTCGGCCACTACTTCGTCCTCTGTTCCTTGTTCTGCTCCAAGGAGTGCTCCGGTACCGTACACCTCTGGGTAATTCTCTTCAACTGTACCTGGGGACATAATCCGGATCCAGGTCCTCAGGGGACAGCAAGGTACAGAAAATACAAGCCAAAATAAATACATTGCAGCAGTTAATTAAACAAGAGGGTAAGCTATGTAACCAGCTAAGTGATATGCAATATGAGAGCAGCACTAGAACTCAGGCTGAAGCCACTACAAGCTCTGTGTCGGAGAGCCGGTAGCGGCAATAACTATGAACTACACTATGTTATATACTATGTTTTATATATAATATCAGCCTGTAGTCTGTGTGTCTCTCCCCACCCAATGTAATCCCACGTCTCATGTCCACGATGCCTCATGTCCATGTCACGCACGATTATAACTAATGCAGTAAGTCTGATAGCTATGAATCAAATGTCTAAGAATGTAAAGTCTATGTCATAAAACATGCATCCTATACAGAATCACCTCGAATGTCTCAGGAAGACTCTGTCTCATGAAATAGTGTCAAGTGTCCTGGGTTCTGGTGTACTTGATAGGACAAGTACGAGAATAAGGGTATCGATTGTCCATCTCTAATGACGTACCCAACACCGCGTACGGGGTTGGCACCCGACTATGATCGGACACTAAGCACGCCACACGTTGCCTAGGTTAAGCAGTTAAAACAAGTTACATATGGATCTACCAGAATTCAAGTAAAATACTATAACAGAAATTACTGAGAATTTACAAGCTCTATGTTCTCACTGATGCAAAATTAACCAAGAAAACTATATATAGCAAGCTGCAGCGTTTGGCAAGGTACACTTGCCTGTGGTTCCTGTTCCAATTGCGGCTCTGACTTCAGCTGGAATTGCAGGCGGTACTCCGGTTGCTGAAACAAACATCTCCATCAGATCCAGAAAATATCAATCAGCTAGAAACGCCTGTCCTTGGGTCCAATTTGGAGACAAGGGCAGAAACGGCAGTTTCGGGCCAAAACGGGGTCCACCGGTGGGCCCGCTTTGCACCGAAAAACGCGTCCGGGTCAACGGTCTCCAAATTCACCAAACTCAGTGTCAACAGGTCAGAAACGCTGATACGAACCCAACGGAACTTTCAGAATTGAATTCCGATGAGCCGATCACAAAATCGCCCGTCGAGCGGGGCCTGTGGGGCCCACGACACGCGATTTCGTCAACGTTCTCAGAATCGAACCAAACTTGACCCACAGGACCAGCGTATTGCTACGAGTCCGATGGCACAAGTTTCGTCTCGATCCGACGTGTGTACACAAAGTTAGGTCGAAATGCAGAAAAGTCAGATACGGGGCGATGTTCGCGGATACGCGTTGATTCCGGTGTGCACGCACACCCGAATCAGCTTCTGCGAAATCCCACACGTCCGTATCGACGAGGCGCACGTATCTGTGAAGACCGCGCGCGACCAAGTCGTCCCGTTTGGGCGGGGCGTACCCAGTTCCGGGGTGAAACAGGGTCTGGGTTTTTCCTGTTTTTGGATCGCGGTGTGCGATCACCACAGGACGCGATGCCCCGAACAGTTTGTCCGGACACCGAGAGGGTCATACAGTCTTCGCAACGCAATTTGCGGAATCGAAAACAGAGCTACGAGGCGAAAGATACACGCACCTGAAGGGGACCCGAAAACATGGTCAAACCGTGTCCAACACGTGTCCGACACGTGTCGGATTCGAAATGAATTTAGGGTTAGGGTTCCGGTGCTCTGCGGCGGGGCTCCGGCGGCTGGGGCGGTCGGGTCTTCGCCGGACGCGGCGGCGACCGAGGGGCGGCGGCGTCGAGCTCGGGCGGCTGCCGGAGCTGCTGTGCGGTGCGGGGCTGCTCGCTGCGGTGGCCGCTGCGGGGTGCGGTGGCCGTCGACGGTGGAGAGGAGGGCTGGGCTGCGTCGGGGTGGTGCGGCGGCGACGGCGGCGAGTGGTGGGGGCACGGCGGAGGGAACGTGGTGGTGGAAGGGGTGGAGTCTGGCCGGAGAAGAGAATCGGGGAGGGGTTTTTAAAGGCGGGGCGAGGGGCTGGGGGCCGAGACGGGCGGAGGACGTGGGCGCGGGGAAGGCGGAGCTCGTGGGGGCGTGCAGGGGCGGCCCGGGCGGAGACGTGGCCGGGACGCGCGGCGGAGCGGCCGGGTCGCGCGGAGGGGCTGGGGATCGTGGGGAGGGTGAGGGAAGCCGGGTCGGGTTCGGGTCGGGTTCGGGTGGACCCGCCCGACCCGCTAGGCAAACGGGTTTGGGCCGGAGCTGCTGGACCGGGCTCAGTTGGGTTTAAATAAAAGTAAAAATAAATAATAATAATAATAAATAATTTAATAAATAATTAAATAAATAGTTTTTAGGCATTTAAAAATAGGTCCGAGGTCCGATAAATTCCAGAAAAATTGCCCTAAGTCCAGTTTTTCATTTTACATCCAAAAATATTATTTTCATAGTATTTTAATATCATTTATTATCATTTAAAAATCATTGAATAATTAAAACCCTATTTTTAATTTACAGAAAAATCCCAGAAAATTGTGAAAAATCCAGTTTTTAAAATTTTGAAAATTCAGGGGGTTTACATATAGTGTGAGCATCTCAATGTAGTAAGCTTGTGACAGAGAAACCCAACTTCCACCTGAATGATCTTTATTCTTATGATAACATCAGCATCTCCAAATCCTTCATAATGAATTTTGACATCTCCAAATCCTTCATAATGAATTTTGAGGAGAGATCATATCTTGGGAGCATGCTTTAGAACATAAAGAGATTTCACTAGTTTGCACACCTTGTCTTCAAGTCCCTTAATGACAAAACCTTATAGTTGCTTTATGTAAATCTCTTCAGTCAGATATCCATTCAAGAATGCTGTTTTCACATCCATCTGGGTGAATCGTCATCTTGTGAATTGCAATCAGTGCGATCAACTGTTTATGAGAAAACCGTTTTGCCACCAACCTTCCCTTGATCTTGTCTACAGTTCCATCGGCTCTCATCGTCTTCTTGAAGATCCATTTGCATCCAATGATTTTTACTCCTTCAGGTAGATTGACCAACACCTAAGTATTGGATGTTATAAGTCAATCTCATTGTTGGTTGTTTCCTTCTAGAAAGAAGCATCTTTAGTCTTCATTGCCTCGTCATAGGTAAGTAGATTTGCTTCCACATAATATGTGACGAAGTCATATTCGAAGTCTTTTGGTTTCTTCACTCGATTTGAAGGTAGCTCAATGAGTTCTGGTTCTGTAGTTACATCTTCAGTTGAAATCACAATCTTCGGGACTACAACTTCTTTAGGAGCACTATTTCCTCGTTTTTTGCTACATTCTTCGGTAAATCGACAAGATTTATGTTCTTGTCTCTAGCAAAGTTGTCTTCAAATAATTCAACCTGATGAGATTCAATGATCTGATTGAATTCAAGTTCAAGGAATCTTCGAGTATCATTCTTCTCGGCATAGCCCGAAAAGATTGTCTTAGTAGTCCTTTTGCACAACTTCGGAATCTTGATATTCGAAAGCCTAACATAAGCCAAACACCTCCACACTCGAATAACATTCAAGTTGGACCTGACTTTGAACCCTAGTTTATTAGTAGTTACTTCTGATTGTGCGGACGACACCATGCTGAGAATAGATTTAGCTGATAGCGCAATTTCTCCTTAGTAGTTTAAAAATCATGCTGTTAAAAGCATGGAGTTCCTTTCTATAGCTCCATTTGATTGAGGGGAATACGAAACAATAGTCTAGTTGAAAATTCCATGTTCTCTATAGTATGATACGAATTTGTGAGAACGATAATATCTGCCTCCATTATTTCTGAGCCTCTTGAGTTGACCTGTTTGTCGTTCAACTTCTGCCTTGAAGTCTTTGAACTTCTAGACTACTTTATCTTTCGACTTAAGAAGGTAGACGAAAGTGTACTTCGAGTAATCTTCGATGGAGGTGAGAGTATTTCATTCCAGTCTTCGTGGAAAAGTGTTTGAAGTGACAGATATATGAGTGCACCAACCCCAAAAGATCTTTACTTCGATTTAGCCACTTGAACGATTTTCTAACAATTTTAGTGTGAGCATAGATTTCACATTTCTCAACCTCCTTACCTCCACATTTGGATATAAGGCTCAGACTAAATATTTTGTTAACTCTTTTATACCGTACATGTCCTAGCATATTATGTCATAACTCAATAGGATAACAAGTAACATATATTTCATTGATACATTCATTTGGAGCTACAAGCTGAAGTTTAAACATCCCTTATGTATAATTTTTTTTTTCCTATGTAAGCTCCCTTGTAGGACATCACCATCTGACAATCATTGATGTCCATTCTCAAGTATATATTGTACAATAGGCTTATAGAGATTAGGTTCGCATGGTTCTTTGCGAAAAAATGAACATGCTTCACATTCTGCAGTATAAGTGACTTCTCCGAAGTCATCTCCAATACCACTGTTCCGATTCCCTTTACTTTAGCTTGATCTAATTTTTAGTCTCGTCCTCAATACGAATGAAGCGTATAAGATTTTTAAATCGTCCTCAATACGAATGAAGCGTATAAGATTTTTAAACTTCATTTCCGTCTTCTTGCGGTACATACTGGTAGATAACCGGTTCCAGCTAATAGGGAGTTTCGAGAATAACTTCCACAATAAACTTGTCAGGTAGAGGCATGGCTTCTTCCTTTAGCTTCTGTTGAAGCTTTATGGGTTACTTCACCCAGGACAACCTCGTTTTTTTGTCTTCAAATTCTATATTTATAAATTTGTCGACCAGGTAAACCTTGGGCATGTTCTCATCGTCCATGTACTACTTTTCAAGAGATTTTCAGATGTCTTAGTCTTCTCCTTATTGTTGTAGTACTCGACCAATGAATCCTCAAGGAATTGAGGATTACAGTTTGTAGAGATTATTATCTCTCTTCTACTGCCACTGCGACATTGTCCATCTCTTGAATCACAGGTTCTATTTCAGATAACATATTCCACGATGAGTTGAAGATTCGGGTTAATCTTCCTCTTCCATTTATTGTACTAACTGCTCTCCATCAAACTTTTCAAGTTTGTGAAAGATATTATCCTGTAGACATATGTGTGTCCATCTTGAATCTTGATTAGATTCTTGCAATCTTCGAAAGTCACATGGATCTTGTTTTGAGATTATTGTGAAAATTTCGAAAAATATCCGTACAAGGCTGTGAATTGCTAAACCATAAACGTGAAAAAACAAGAAAGTAAACTTGCTAATAGTTTTGACAACGGTGAAAACGCTAATTGCTAGCCATGAAGTTGTTGAAAGCTAGCAACAAAGTTGCTGATTACAGAGAAAAACTCTAATAGCAGTAAAGAACCATTGAAAACTGCTGTCTGCTGGGATAACGTATATCACCGTCACTCAAAGCGAGATTTGACCGTCTATGTCGATCTGCGCCTAGCAACCAGCAAGTTCGGAAGAACTTTTGGAACGCCCGTTATAAGTCATCACCCTTCTCTTGGACAGAGCACCGATGTGCTGAAAACTGGCTATCGAAGCAAACGGTCGGTTGTCTTTAAAGGATTCTCTCTATTCTCTGTTAAGTGTGGTTGTTTTTAAACTGTTTTAAAGACGTGGACGAAAGACCAACAAGTAGTTCCCTATTAAGTGTGGCAGTTAATTATCAACATTAACTTTCTATAAATAGGGCAGTCAAAAAATTGAACAGCCTCCAACTGCAACAAAACTTCGGTGTTGAGATATAGTAGCAATTATGCAACACTGCCTGTGTAGCTCCGTGGAACTGCGTCACTGCAGCAACAGAGCTCCGTGAAACATCGCCACTGCAGCCTTGCGGACCCGCAACTTGCGTCATCAAGGCGCCACTTTGCGTCGCTCGCCCAAACTCGAGTCCAAGTTAGGAATTTTTCCATGAAATTGATGATCAAACAAATGTGTACCGTGGGATTTGAACTTTGTCCACTAGAAAATCCGACCATACTAACCACTTCAGTTCACACACCTCGTGTACAAGACTTTTGGTTTGTCTCAATATGGAATGATGAGACCAGGTCACTAATGGCCAAATTCAAATAAACCCCAATATTATATCCTAATCTGTACTTGACTAGATTGCTAGTGAAAGCAGTGACTGTACAGGATCTGGATTGTGCCTGTACAAGATCTGACTGGAAATTTGTTTGATGGTTGTCAGTATTTCTTTGTATATGCTACTTTACTTCATTTATACCTGCCAACAAAATAGTTTAAACAACTGGCACAAATTTCCTAAAGTGTCAGTAATTCTCATTTTATGCATATAGCATCTACCAACTTCATCTACAAATATGTCTGCTGCCCACAGGTTATACGTTCACCCTGACATGGATAAGGCATGAAGATGGAGGAGATGGGGAGTTGATGTACCGAGTTTCTTCGTTGGGGACATTGGAGAGGGTAGCCCTTGACTGGATGAAGGAGGACATGGTTTTCAGCATGACAATGTGTCCTGTTTTCTTCGAAAGGATATCCCGAGTGGTTGGGCGCTCTTGAGTGAAATCTTGCTTCCTCTCAAATTCCAGTGTTGTAATCTGAAGGGTGTGTATGTTACAACAAGCAACCTCGAGGCCCGCTACATTTGTTTTGGGAAAAGATTGATGATGTGATGCAACAAGCAACCCCCATGCCCGCTACATTTTCACTAACAAGTTAAAATGAGTTTTATTCTCTCTACTTGTAAGGGTGTTTGTTTATTGAGTTGTTGATGAACTAATCATAGTTGGCGAAAGTGCCCATTTGTTGTCAAAGTGGATGGATGAACCTGTTCTAGAGTGAAATTACGTTCCTCTTCTTTTTCATCCTCATATTTGCAATCGTTGGATCTTATTTTAAGTTATCTAATCTTAACCGTTAATTTGAACCATTCAAATAAATAGTTAAGATTAGATGACTTAAACAAGATCGAATAGTTGATAACTTGAGGATGCAAAAAATCGGAGTTGTTGATCCCTCCTTATATATATATATATATATATATATATATATATATGGTTCTTTTACAATACAAATTGTGTATCGATACATCTCGTACATTTGCATTGTAAAATTGTGAAAGTACAAGAAAGTCCTTCTAATCTGTACCATTGGATCAACAATCAATGGTTCAGATTTTGCTTGTATCGATACACAGTTTGTATTTAAGAATTATATATATATATATATATATATATATATATATATATATATATATATATATATATATATTTTGAATGATGCGACACTGGGTGGATTGATTATCTTTATATTTCGGAAGGTGAACCAAGTGGTTTCTCATCTAATTTATGCTGATGGTTTATCGGTGTTCGTCGAGTTGTCTGACAGATCCTTTGACACTCTTAAGCGTATATTCGATACCATAAAAAATGGTCAGATTTGCAGCTGAACTAGAACAAGAGCCAAATGTTCATGAATCGTACTTGTGAGAATAAAGAGGCATGGCTGGCCAAGATGGGCATAATGGAAGGAATGCTTCCTGTGAGATACTTGGGTCTTCCTCTATCTATAAACTATACTGCTAATGCGGAGTGTGAAGGTCTTCTCAATTACAAGCAATCGAGACTAGAGGGATGACAGGCGCAGATGCTGTCCTTTGTAGAGAGGATTGAACTTATTAAAGCCGTAATTGAGACGGTTGCTCTTTTCTGGCTCCAGACCATTATGCTGCCCAAGTGTACGATGAAGAAAATTGAAAGCATGTGTGCGGACTTCTTGTGGAAAGGAGGCATATATGTAATTACTTGTGAGGAGTTGTGTCGGCCTAAAAAGGAAGGTGGAGTTGGACTACGATCGTTGGGTCTTCTCCGGAAAACTGCTTATCTCAAATTGTTCTGGAGATTCATCAATGGTAAGTCTCTTTGGGCTGAATGGATCAAGGGAAGGTACTTTCCGAAAGAGACTTCTGGTCAGCTAATAGCAACAACAACTTCTCGGTCACCGTTAAAGCGTTGCTGAAAACGAGAAGTAAGGCTAAGGGTAAGTTGACTTGAGTCATAGGATCAACGGCTTAAACCAGCATTTGGTATGACCCCTGAATTGGGCACACTAGCCTGATTAAGAGAGAGGGATGGCATATTTATGAGCTGATAGGCTCTACAAAAATGGTTAGTAACCCTATCCAGGAAGGAGGGTAGAAGATCCAGGGTCATTTGATCGAGGCGACCCATGCGTGTAGTGCCCCGCTCCGCGATGACACTATATATAAGAGATATCGGTTTGCTGACTCAAAAATGGAAACCTTCTTGAAGAACTCTTTTGAACCAAAAGGTGACTGATCTAGGTGAGTGGGCAGAACTTCATCTCTGATTCTTGCACGTCTTAATAATGCATCTGAGTTTTATAATGCTTGTTGCTAAGTAGATAATGTTCGCATGAGAATGATAGAACTTGTAGTTCTTGTCATTGAAAAACCCTTGCCATGCTAAGTAAAAGAATAGAATGTTGTATGCTAATTTACGCTGATCTAGCTATCGAACGAACCATTGCCATGCTAATAAGAAGAGAAAAAGATGCTTGAACATGTCCCTTCATAATTTGCTAAACAAGAGTAGGACTATATGCTTGTTAAAAATAGAGATATGTATGCTTGATAGATAGAACTGTCAGATATTGCATGCTAGAATTATAGAACTGCTATCTTACTTGTTTTGTGTTAAAAGAACTTTTGTTTGAAACATAGACTTGTTAACGAACTCGTTCAGAGAATAGCTTGATCACGTGTCAAAACAGCTACTATGAGCGTATACTAGTGTAGTGTTGGGCCGTGAATTGAACCTATTGATCGATTGATAAGAAGAAGAGAGAGATGTTTGCTTGATAATTTCTTGCTTGCATTATAGAATTATTTGATAGATGTTTCATGTCATGCATTGGTCTCGGACAACTTGTGCACAAGGTAATAGTGCCTCGAACGGTTCCTGGGGCACTGGAAATCGGTCGGTCCGGAGGAGATTTTTGAGAGCACCCTGAGGTACGGTCCTTGTGATATAATGGGGTATTGTGTCTATTAATGAAGAGCAGAACCCTGATGTCACAGCTGCTAGTATTCGTGTGTGTTGGTGCATAGCTGAACCTTGAGTCACAGTTGCTGACATACATGCGTACTAGTACAGAGCTGAACCCTGAGTCACCGCTGCTAATCATGGGGCAGCCCATGGACCATCATATAGTTAGGACGCATGCTAGGATTTTAGCCTTCTTGCATACCTAACTGTTTGATGCATAGACGAACAGGGAATAGAACCTTTATGATTATGCAAATTGTTGCTAACTTGTGCGTCTATTGCAGGGATAACCGCTCAGCTGTGGGTAAGGATCACTGAATAAGTGATCACTAGTCATTCCTTATGTTCCTTATAGAAAATGCTCCTAGATTTATCTATTTTTACATGAACATGTTACTGCTGTCTTGAACTAATATGAATAGTCCACTATACACTGCTATGCTCCTAGAGTAAATGAATATGGCTTACAATACATGCTGCACACTACACGATAGAGTAAATCAGTTTTGTGCATGAACACTGTCCCCACTGTCTGCTTGAATATATGAATATGCAAATTATTTTCAAAGATATATTTTCGAAAGAAGTAATCTGACTCTAATCTTGTGCCGCATGAAATAAAATTAGGTTAAAAGTAGCAAGGTCGCTAGTAATATAATATTTTATCACATGCTTACTTAGTGTTGGTTTTAGAGAGTGTTGCTTCTGTTCGTTGCTTTTATATTTACCAGTACTTTTTTCAAAGTGTTGACCCCTCACCAGTTATGTTCACAGGTGCTGGATCGTCCGAAGAAGCGATAGCATATCCTCATCCTCAGGAGCCAAAAATCTGGAGTCTATGCCATGAGTTGTATCGAGATATTTTAAGATATTTTCTGTATAAAGGTATGTAATGTATGGAACAATGTTATTGTATTTTGTATTGATGTATAGCCAATTGGCAAGCCTTGTAATCATTTCAGATATCAATAAAGAGATTATTTTTCTATACTATTGTGTTCATTTACTTTTATGCATTATTGTGCCGCTGCTTATATCCTTGAATAACTTATGTTGTTATTGTTCAAGCCTTGGCCTTGTGCAAGCGCAACTTAGGCTTGCATGACATCACGCCCATGTGAGGATGATCGATTCTGCAAGGCGCTAAGTGAGGATGATCGGTCCCTGCGGAATTGGGGCATGACAATGCGAAAGATATTCGGACAATGAAGATTGATAGACAAGCGGTGGAGGATTAATGGACCTGGACAGACATGGAGAAAGGCACATTCAAGTTTAATACATCCATAAATCAGATACGGATCGATCATGAGGATGTTGATTGGGCGGAGATGGTTTGGACCAAAGGGTTTGCAGTCAAGATGTCGCTGTGCTTATACAAAGTGATCAGGAATATGCTTCTTACTCGAGACAGGTTAAGCAATTTTGACATCCACTATAAGGACATGAAGTGTTATTTATGCGGTAAAAATGATGAGACCATGAATCATCTGTTTTTCGCTTGTGATGTTACTTGGGAGATCTGGAGTGCGCATAGAGGTAAATCGGGGCAAACCCATTGTCATTGTAGAGAGCTTGCTGCAGTCTTAAATGATATTAAAGCTCAGAAGGGGAATGAAGAGAGAGATTATCGCCGTCTTAAAATAATTTTTGGGGCAGTTGTATGACATGTTTGGAGGGAACACAACCGACGTATCTTTGAGGGCCGATCCCTTAATACTTTTGTTGTACAAAAAATATAGATACTGATATAGATTTCTTAGACCCAGATGACTCATTTTGTAATTTGGGATAAATGTAAGTTGTAATTATCGTTGATCAATAAATATTACTTTCTTTAATATATATATATATATATATATATATATAATGCGGGAGGTGAGATGGCACCTCACTCTCAAATGAGGGTGGCAGTGATGTGGCACCATCCCAGCCCTCCATCTCAAAAAATTAAAATTTTTTGCAAATTGCACTCAACCCCCTCCCCTCCCATTTTCACCTTCTCCAAACCCAGTCCCCCCCTCCAGCACCCGCAGTCGGCACCCCCCCACCACTACCCCTCGCCGCCTCACGCGTACGCCGGACACCACCCCGCGCTGCCTCACGCGTGCGCTGTCACTACCCCATTT